>JALIZH010012569.1:0-89711 GCA_030522465.1 Rhipicephalus appendiculatus | reverse complement strand
GTAGCGCACAAAAGTTTACGCATGTGTACAACAAACTGGCCCCTACCCTGGCTATCCTATGATTGGTTCGTTTTTTCCATATCTTTATTATATTCGTATGAGAGGATAGCACAGATCACCAAACTTGATACAGCATTATATAACCAGTGCTAATGTTGGCAACATCATAGGAATAAACATCTTTTTTTCCTCAATTAAAAATATGCAAACGAATATTTTGTCGAGATTATGACTTTATCAGATGGTTTTAATGTACACTACGCATGTTACATCCGTATATGCTTTCTTTATGTTATATTATCTCTGTGTTATGTAATACCAGCTGGTATTTTTCGTTTTTGGTTTTAGTTTTCATGCTCGCCGAAAAATCTGGCCCGAAAAATTCCTGCTAACTGCCTAAAAGCGGTTCGGATTGAAAAGCGCTACGTTCTTCGGGAAACTGTGGTAACCTGCTAGGCTCGTGTCGGTGCATATTGTTACAGGCACAATAAAACGTTTCTCACCATTCCTTTTTATTTTTGCCTTACACGCATGCATCACGCGTGTCGCTATGTCGAAACGTTCATGAATTCTATTGTGCCGGCGCATCACATTCAAAATAAACGCCCGCTCGCGCCTTACGTGTCACCCTTTCTTTCTTCTTATGACCATTGTCTATGGCCCCACAACCCGCTGGCAATGAAAAATATGTGTATAATAACTCCCGCGCTTCTGCCTGTCAAAACCACGCTATGATTATGAGGCGCGCCGTATTCGTGGACTACGGAGTAATTTCGGCCATCTGGGGGTTTACCGACGCACAGCTAAGTTCGCTACACTGTATTCTTTGCATTTTGCCCCGAATGAAATGCACCCGTCAAAGCCTGGAATCGAAGCCGCATCTTGCAGCTTAGCAGAGCGACACCTTACCTGCTAAGTGGGTTAGGATGAAGAAACAAGTTCAAATCGCATCATGTTGAACTCGCGGGCGCCACCGGGAAATCTATCATGAGATAATCAATTAAAGGGGGGTACTGACATGAAATTTTGCGGCTGAGATAGCCAGCGGGATTGATTATCGTGAAGATGTGTATATGAAATCGAGGTTTAAGACGGAATCCCGTCTGGTCGGGAGGAGGCATTACAAAGAAGAAGAAGAAACGCCGACCACAATAAAACAGCTTGGAAAACAGCTTGGAAGGTAATTTATATGAATTATGAAGTTCGCGTGCCCGATCCAACGCTGTGCGCCGCATCTAGCGACATCGACATTATACAAAGTGACCGAAAGCAAATCCCAACCTTCCCTGACGTCACCACTACGGCCGAGCTCCGAGATGCCCAGCTAAATCATGACCGGCGTCGTCGTTGCCATGGCGCTTTATCCAGGCTTGCGGCAGCAGCTAATTATTAGGCTGCTGCTCGTAAGTCCGTGCACGAGGCGAACGTGTGGAAGCCTTAAGAAGGTCTGTGCCACCAGTTAACAATGATGGCGATGACGCCAACGACATCGCACTGAGCATGCCAAAGACCATGCAGGCAGAGCGGAAGTGCGTCACAGTTCTCTGTGCTGTTTCACACGCCAGAAAGCACTTGTTGCACACGGTGGCTAGTCTTTCTCGGCGCTCATCCAAACCAGAAACTGAGACTGGTCGGTAATAAACAGACTGTCATAATTTATCTGTGAGGTGCTGCAGCAAGCAATGTGCCGTGTTATGAATAGTAGGCCTCCAGCAATATGATAGACAGATGGGCTAGTTGGTACAAATGCATTCTTGAAGCAAGCGCTAAAAGACGTAGGCCAGGAGGAACAAACACACAGGAGGAGCGCTTACTCTCAAATAAATTTTTCTGTTGCGAGTCAGCGCTCGTCGTGTGTGTTTGTTCTTTCTTAGTCTGCGTCTTTTAGCGCTGCGTCAAATTCTCCAGCAACATACTGCAGCAAAAAAACAAAAAAAATGCCACAACGAACATTTTGTGTCAGCACCACTTTAATGATATTACTCGAGGTGATCGACCCCTTTTATCCCCTAAGGGCAATTGTCGAGAGAGTTTCACTAGGTGATATATATATATATATATATATATCGGATTTTTTGAACGTCATCCACGCTGGACCCGACGTATTGTATGCAAGGAAGGGACGACGTAACTTTCATGAAATTTCATGAAGCGTCTTAAGTAAAGACGCTTTCATGAAATTTTCGGCGTCCCTTCACTTGCGCATATATATATATATATATATATATATATATATATATATATATATATATATATATATATATATATATATATATTTATTTATTTATATATGACCTAGCGAAACGCGCGTATACATTTACACATTCAAAAAGTTTAACTTCATGGGAATGTAGATGGAGAGTTGAAGTGATGAGAACACTCGAACGAGGAACTTCACAGGAGCCGACGTTTCCGTTTCCGCAAGGGGAAACTTGCTAACGTTGAAGACTGGGCGTGTTGGTGTTGATATGGTATAACTGCAGTTTGTATAGCGCAACGAATCGACGGGGCACAAGAGAAAATCTCGTCTCTGCTAGCGCGTGAAGGCATGATGAAGACGAGTTCCTGTTGCCGAAACGTCCGCTCTTGCGAAGTTCCTTGTTCGACGAGAGTTCATCATGCGTAGGAGCTGTCCTACGCGACCACTCGTGAAAGCGTTAAAGCTATACTGACACCGTTTTTCGAATGCGCGTTTACTCTGCCATACAAATCTCCGGTATACAGAGGCGGCTCTGAGCAAGTGCGAAGCTGAGCAAATGCGGATAAGATATTTTATTTTTACATTAGGTCTATTTTTCCCACGGCGCACCCCACCGACATCAAAACTAGTTTGACGTCAGGCTTCAGTACTATTCTGGTGACTTCACGCAGCACTCTCACTAGTTTGATGACACCAGGTACCAGAACTTCCAAAATGGCCGCCTGTGCGTCACAACGGAGCCACGGTGCGTAGGGGCCGGGGAAACGTCACAATATCACGTGACGATAAGCTCATGCCGTCGTGTTGTGACGTCAGGATTTGTGACGTGTTCTGACGAAGAACCGAAACTAGCTTTTAAAAATATTGTAATTATGTTTTAGGGTGCACTCACCATTAGCATTATATTTTCTATGGTCTTCAGGACTTGGCTATTAGTTTGATGCAAGAAAACGAAAAATCAATATGTTCGTGTTAGTACCCCTTTTACCGCAGGTGAGCTGCAGACCGCCAACACCAACGCGTTGAACGACTTCGGCGATGCGCAGTGTCGCTGTACAACGCGCGTTCCCAACGGGGTCGTCGTCGCATAATTAGTCACAGTCGAGGCGCATAATTAGTGGCAAACAAAAACAGCCACCCCCGGAGGAGGGAATACGCAGGAAGGCGCACGCAGCGTGGCGTGGCGACCGTGACAACGAACAGGTCACGGTCCTCTAACGGTGATCACATACATCACCGCCGAGAGCGGAAGGATCGCGCCATGCGTAGCCGGTTTATGCTCCCGAGTTCGTTTGCACGGAGGGCGCAGCACTCAGTGCATCCTGCAACTGCTGGATAGCGGCCCCAAGCAACTTCCGGTCTCGTGACTTTTCACAACAGCGCAATGAAAAGCGTGTTTATAAGATTATTTTTTTCACTGTACGGAAAGATTTATTTATATGTTTAATAATAATAATAATAATATCTGGGGTTTCACGTCCCAAAACCACGATATGATTATGAGAGACGCCGTAGTGGAGGGCTCCGAAAATTTTGACCATCTGGTGTTCTTTAACGTGCATTGACATGACACAGTACACGGGCCTCTACCATTTCGCCTCCATCGAAATGCGACTGCCGCAGCCGGGATCGAACCCGCGACCTTCGGGTCAGCAGCCGAGCACCCTAGCCACTGATCCACCGTGGCGGACTATTTCTATGTTTTATGGTAAAAGGACGGAGTCGAAATCCCACACGACTAATTCATACAATACTATGCATAGCTTAGGGCATTATTCACTTATAATAATATCTGGGGTTTTGCATGCTAAAACCACGATATGATTATGAGCGACGGCTCAGTGAAGAGCTGCAGAAATTTGGACCATCTGGCATTCTTTAGCGTGCACTGACATCGCATATGCAGCATGCGTGCCTCTAGTGTATCGCCTCCACAGAAATGCGACCGGCGCGGACGAATTCGAAAACGCGACTTACAGGTCAGCAGCCTAGCACCGTAACCACTACACCACCGCCGCGTACAACGCTTGGATAGTTCCGGATGATTATTTTGCAGGCTAACTGAGGTGGCTGCGCAGGGGCAACAGTTATTAAAGGGACTAAACGAAGAAAATCTGTTTCACGCGCGTAAGTACATTACCCTTGCACGGTAGCAAGAACACCAGTCTTTCAGGGAGAAGGAAGACGCCCTGTAAGCCAGCAAGCGCGTAAAAAGGAAGTACAGATAGCGACGCCACTCCTTCGAAGCTTCCGCCCCAACTCTGCGTCACGCCATGGCTTTTGACGGCCGTCTGCTACGGCCTTCACAATTCTTCACGGCTAAAAATGAATTACACCACGTTCTGAAGAACGCAGAGACGTAAGATTGCAAGTTTCAGAAGAATATATTGAGCTAATGTCGCCGACAGGCCCTTCGTACACAGGAGGGTGCACTAGCCCCCCCCCTCCCAGAAATTCGCATGGTTTTACCGAAAATAAGTAATGAAAATATAGGTGTTTTTGTAAAATAGTCAAGCTCAGCAAGTGCCCCCACCCCGTGGAACAAAATTCCTGGCTACGGGCCTAGTCGCCAATGTACAAAGAATAGCGAGAGTTATTCATGGCGCAAAGTCATCATTTTATTTATGGCGCCAAGTCATTTATGGGTAAAACAATAGGGCGAAGTGAACTATGATGTTCTATGGAAGGATTTAGAGACCCGTGGCATCACACTGTCATGTCAATGTGGGAATTTCAACTTGAAATTTATGAACAGGCATTGTGATTTCTGTTCTCAGATGTTTATTTAGCCCGTGATCTCCAAATTAACCCCAATAGAATTCCCAAAGCTTAATTTGTCAGCATAAACTGTTTCTAGATTTACTTCAGTGTTTCGTTAACATGGCCCTTGGGGACGAGAGTATGGAGTCTTGGAGAGCGGATTTTCTTTGACATGGAGTGTCGCTGGAGCGAACATTTCGACACGATGTCTTTTCTTCAAGGCAGCAACAAGGCATTTCATCATAAAAGACTGGGCGTGCAAACACAGACACAAGACAGAAGCCCAGACAACACAAACGGCGTTTGTGTTTTCTTGTGTTCTCTCTTGTGCCCGTGTTCACAGGCGTAGTATTCTTACCATGAACACCCACCAACCAGCTCAGCTCTCTGTTATTTCCAGCCAGGTGCTGCCAACTGGCTGAAAGATGACTAACGAAGATGACGGACAACTTGTCGAACCGTTGGCGCCAGCGACGCCAAGTACTTAAGAATAACATCTCTGGAGGCTACTGTGCTATACAAAACACCGACATGGTATTGCAATGTCCATTTTCGAGAGGGGATATGCTACGTGTCTTTAGGACTCGTGGCACGTAATGCATCATTTAAAAAAAGTTTAGCGCGTGTCTGTTTTGACACGACGGTTCGGCGCTAAGGAACAATGCGGATGTCTTTGAATCCCCAATGACGCGGAACTGGCGCGCTCAAACGAATCGACCCTCGTACCCCTCCCCCACCCCCCTTCATTTGCCATTGGTTCACACAGCTCCTGTTCACACTATCGCGGCTGAGTGCGGCAGTACTTCATTGTTGTCTGTTGCATGCAAGCTGCTCACAAAGAAAGAAAGAAAAGAAAGAAAGAAGAAGAAAGAAAGAAAGAAAGAAAGAAAGAAAGAAAGAAAGAAAAGAAAGAAAGAAAGAAAGAAAGAAAGAAAGAAAGAAAGAAAGAAAGAAAGTCATGTGAAGAAATAACGGGAAAATGGGCACGTACAGAAAACAATAAGCCATTGTTAAAACACGCGCGAGTACTCGAATAATGCGAGACAGCAAATCTGTGTTCAAAAAGACCAACAACCGACACTGCTGAGTCACCCGGCAGGCGATCGTGATGTGGTGTGATAGAATTGTCAACTAATCGGCATGTCTGCCTCAGGCTCTCTCTCTCTCTCTCTATATATATATATATATATATATATCAGGGCTGGGCAGTATCGAAGATACATGTATCTTAGATACTCTTTCGGGTATCTTGTATCTGTATCGCGATACGGCTCGCAAAACAGTATCTGTATCTGTATTTCCGATACATTCAGTAATGTATCGTGTATCTTAAGATACAAGATACTGCTATAAAAAAAAGAAACGGCACCCTGCGAAACAAAACGCCGGCTGAACTATGTTTGTCAAGCTGATTCTGCTGCCACTAACCCACATTACTAAAGCCAACGATAGTGATATTCCTTTGTCTTTTTGTCTTTCCGCCAGAGCGCTCCAGTGAGCATAGGAAATAAGGTCAATACCCGTCTTTATTGGTGGAGCAGAGTCACGTGATGGCGCTCGAGCTACCTCGACAAAAACAAGTGCGCGAACGTATACATGCAGCCGACCTTTTGTTTCTCGGTGTTTTTTCTTTCTTTTCAGCTGTGTCAGCGCCATGAACCTTGTTTGTAGTCACGATACGGTGCTGCGTACCCCAATGCGTGCGGCGTCTTTTTGCTCAAATTTGATTGCGGCTATAGTGTCGTTATCGAAGTTTGTATTGCGTGGTGCTTAGTTGCAAAGTCTCAAAACTGCAAGAACGAGGTTGCTTTGCCTCTCGCTGCTTTCACACAGAGATTTGACAAATCTCGTCGATGTAAACTTGACTTGCACGCTATGAGACTGACTTATATGCAAATTAGATTCTAACAATCGTCGCTCCACCGGTGACGATGTTATATGCAACATAAAAAGTATTTACTTAACAGATGATATTTCGGCGTACTGTATCTTTGTTCTTCGCGCTAACTTATGCACGAAGTTTTTTTTAATGATACCTTGATTGTTAGCACAAGTGTTCTCTTTGCTGTCATCTGTTTACATCCCACACATTACCTAGGCCTCCATGCAGTTTTTTTCCCCCCGTTTGTTAACAGTAATAGGTCTTTTGTAACCTCCTCCTCTATTCCTTCTCCTATTTATCTTTATTTTTAATTGTCTGCGTCATTGCTACTATTTACATATTTACATTCCATGTTAGCTTACTGTTCAGACGATGTTAGGGCAAAGGTAAAATAATCTGAGCGTGCCTAGTGCTTCAGTAATAAAACATCTGCTTACGCTTTAATAAAACAGCGAAATTGAGTTTGCATTAAAATAATGTAAATTATAACAAATCTTAAAGACGTTAGGAAGGGGATTTGAGGAACATAATACCAAGTACTGCGGTTTTTCTCGCCAGCGTCCCCACGAGCCCTCTAGTGCTAGTTTCCGTGGGCACTGAGTTTTCGATTGTCTGACTTAACACCTAAGTTGACGATTCATCATGCACTATTTTCATAGCTTTTAGGGGTGCCCCTGTATCGTGTTCATAAAGGGTGTCACATAACCGGAACCAAATATTTTCAACGAAGTGCTTAACCTCAACTGAATAAAACAAACGATGGAGTTTACCGCCATGTGGATATCATTATGTTATTTTTATATTGTGCTTAATTTCTTAACTAGGATGAATCATGTCACATTTCTGTTATTCATTTTGGGGCCAAATGTGTTTCTTTACATTTTAGAGGGCATTCTAAAACGACAGATCTGATTTGTTCGGAAAAGTACATGCTACGTATCGCATGTGGTCATATTCCTCCGGCTTTCCTTAAACGCCGGAGGAATATGACCACGTACGTTACTGGACTCGTACGCCATTGTGCTGCAGGGCTCTCAGACGTGCTTTGAGCAAAACAGCCGGCAAGCGGACCGCGGAGAAATTAGTGGCCGCAGCTTAGGCATCAGCTCCACAGCGCGTCAGCATTTCAGACCGCCAGCAAAGAAACACCATCGTCCCTGAAGAGCAACAGGCTGACAGTCCGCGCGCCGGTTGTTTCGCTCGATGCGCGTTTAAGAGCGCTGCAGTACAATTGCGCATGAGCGCAGTCACGTGGTTTTATTGGATATTACACGTGCTTTCTTTAAAAATCCAGGAAATATCCACCATGCAGCCTGTACGCAGCAAAAATCAATTCCTTCGGTCGATTTTAAATGCGTTCTACCATATGACGAAGCACACTCTGCCCTCAAGTGAATATTAAAAATGTTGCATAAATTACCATAGTTATTCAACTAACTAAGCGGGATATTTAAAATGCCATAACGACCGCCACAGGACAGTAAACCATATGTCACTGGTTTCATTCAGTCAAAGTTAAACTCTTGTTTTCTTTCTTTTAAATATTTGGTTCTAATTACGTGAAACACCCTGTATACTTATTCACTGTCATTTTTTATTGTGGAACTGCCTTGCTATTTGACTTAGGTATATTCGCTTTCCTCTTCTAGTTCCCTGTAAAGTCCTTTTTTGTATTACAAAAAAGCACGTAAGCAGGCTAGAAGTTGCAATAGTGTGAATAGCAGTGATACCCTTCGAAACTTTTTGCCACGTAGAATACACCTGGGAAGCTTATGGGTGACAGAAGTTCTCTCGGAGAGGAAATGGTAAGATTGCACTTTAGTGAATATGTTGCTAACAAACACTTTGCGCAAGTTGATAGGTAGAATGTGAAAAATCACTGCAGTTTTATGGCCTCAGTGAACTGTGAGCGCTGACTCGGTAGTTATCGTCTTCCCGTTATGCTTCACAAAAATATCGCTACCGGTGTTGTTGCTGCTCTACACCTGTAGGCTGATGCGGTACTACGAAAACGATAATACGCTTACGGACATGGTAAGACTCTGCACCGGTACTTGTGGCATTTTGGGGAGGCTTCTTATTGAAGTCCTTGCAATTAGACGGCAACCCGCTAGCTGGTCGCCAAGTAGAGCAGCGACACCCATCAAATACAAAAGTGTCGAGTAAACAAATGCCAATAACTTGTTTCGGAAGGAAACTAATCTACATTAAGCAAGAAAAAACATAACTTCCGGGATTCAAACAGATATTTCATTAAAATAAACAAATTTGGTAGCCCTTAACACATTTTCAAGCGAAGACTTCTGTACATAGGTATTTCCAGCGTCATTATATAGATCTATAACAGGAAATTTACAAATGTATCGAAGTATCTTAAGATACAATTGGGAAGTATCGTATCGGATACATTCATTGTCCAAGTATCTTGTATCTGTATCTCCAATACTTCTTGCCCGAGTATCTTGTATCGTATCGCGATACAATTTTAAAGTATCTTTTGCCCAGCCCTGATATATATATATATATATATATATATATATATACAGAGAGAGAGACAACACATGCGTGGACACGGGTAACTGTTTTATTACGGCAAGTGTACAGTCGGCGTGACAAGTTCAGAGAGAACTAGTTGTAAGGAAATTTTAAATTTCGCTACAGTTTGTGACAGTATTCAGTCCAACTGAATGTGGTGAGTGCGTTTTAGAACAGGCCGGAAATATAAATTTCAGGCTGGCTGTCGAAGTAGCAGGAATATTAAGCTTTTTCTTGAGTCATGTCATGTGGTCCTGAAACATTTTACGCTGGCTGTACAAAACTGCCTGGACTTGCAGCAAGTGATTTACGCTTAGTGGGATGGCGCATTTCTACAACACCGTTAAATGCATTTGTGTAGCGTGCCAGTCAGCATTTGCCGCCTCTGACACATGTACAGAATAGAAAATGTCACTAACAACCTGATATATTAACGTTTAGCGACACTCGCGTACTGCGACATGAATTTGCGCCTTTCATTAGACAACGCACAAATGAAAATTCACAGAAGACTGAACAACACAGCGCTCCTGTTGTTAAGTCTTCTGCGTCCTTTTATTGCGCTTTCTCCAAATGAATCCAAACCAACTAGCCCAACGCTCCCTTTTGCAGTCACTTAATAATTCTCCTAAGACGACTCGTACGTGAAAATCGTTTTATTCGCACTTGTATTGATCACAGCCCGCCACCCAGGCGTGCGCACGGGGAGGGGGGGGGCACTTCCCCCTAGTCACCTAAGAGGGGGGGCGGAAATTCAGTCCCATACATTGATATAATAGGGAGGGGGCGCTGCGACGAACCTCCCCCCCCCTGAGAGGGAACCCTGCGCATGTCTATGCTGCCACCCACCGAAATCTTTCCGCACCTAACATGGTTTTGCACGGCCTCCGTGATCGGCCCACAATTGACGAAGCGATGATGTCATGTGACGACGTCACCGTGTGACGTCACTACAACTTTTTTAATATAGATACCTACCTTCAAGTCAATAATTAAAAAGTCAATTAACGAGTTTTTGTCACTTAGTCGCAACAGTGGCATGTTAACTGCGGCAAAGTATTTCCGCCTCGACGTGGAGTTTGTGGTGCGAAAACACGACAGGAGCCTTGCAGTCATAAGATTTTTATAAAAAAATCTGCATTGCTTAAACAAAAACGCCCTGTATAATGTAGCTATATTGTTTACAAAAGCCTGCGACTAGTGAGATCACCCAAACACACAGGCAATGCAAAATATAGTTAGCCTTAAGAGGTCAGTATTGTAAAAATGCCTCACTATATTTACATTATTTCGTACATCCAAGCAACGCACTTCGCAACTGGGCGTCCGGTCATACGTGGAGCCTGTAACAGAGAAGCATCTGCTGTCATTCATGCGCCCCGATAAGACATTAAAACAGCGTTATTATTCCACACAAAACACACATATTTAAAAGACAAATAAGGGATTAAGGGGGGATAAGGCTTATGGACACTATAGAAAACAAGGAAAACGGGCAGTAACAAGTTATAAGACGCCATAGTATAGTCCTGTGCAACACGCTTCATGATCGACTGTCTATAATGGTTTGAAATTTACACAACTTCATACCAAGGTTCTGGAGAACAAGTTCCAAGCAAGCGGTAGTGTTAGAATAAACTCTAGAGTAGTTTACAACAATCAACTGTAATTACAACATCAAAAGCTATATAATTATTATGCAGCCAGTTATGCTATATTTCTTCATAAACCGATTTCAACTGCCCACTTATATTACATGTGATAGTTATCTTCTGGCAGCTTGCTTTCATACAAAGGTAAAAATATATATTTTGATATTCCCGCGAAAACGCCCCACGGCCAACGCTGTGTTAAACACGGTACTGCCGAGGCGATCATTCGTAGCAAAATATTTCAACCAGAAGTAATATCAGGAAACTTTTAGGCTACAAGAATGGTCAGTTTACTATTAGCTTAGTGTTGAGGGTTTATTCCTTGCCAATAGCGCGCGCATAAATACACTTTTCGTCCTGCCATGTTGTTGTAGGCTACTTGTAACGAAGTCCTGCATCAAACACTCATCGTTTAACCTCCTTGCACACGTACACTGTCAATTTTTATGAAAGGGAACACGCGAGCGCGTGGCCTGAGCGCTCCCAGCGGCCGCTTGCAGCACGTTCAAGCGGGAGCGAGAGCAAACACGGCCTCTTTTCGCGTCATCGATGGCGAGCGAAACAACGCAAGATTGCAATCTTGCCGCCGGTTGCATGCCACCAATGACTGGTTGTTTTGCTCGCCACTAGATGACGCGAAAAGAGGCTGTGGTTGCTTTCGCTCCCGCTTGAACGCGCTGCAAGCAGCCGCCGGAGCGCGCAGGCCACGCGCTCGCGTGTTCCCTTTCATAAAAAATTGACAGTGTACCTGTGTAGCTACGCCGCTGGAAACAGGCTAATACTGGTGGGTGATTTAGATCTCCCAGATATCAAGTGACACACGTTGCAACATCACACCGCTTCGTGTGATTTGATTTCTAACTTCATGTTAACCCCGAGTATCTATCAAATCGTGAAACAACCTACTCGCGTAGAAGGCAGTTCAAAGAAACTTCACGTAGAGTTCTTGACCGATCATTTACCTCCAGGTAAAGCCGATGTACAACTAATAGATATTAGCCTTAAAGCAACCTCCAAATCCCTTGTCATTTTTCTTGTTTTCAAGAATGCCGATGATTCTAGCGTAGTCGCTCACCTTTCCCTGTATTTTTTTAAAGACAGTCTTTCTTGGGATACTTCAACGAGGAAATTTTGGACTGTCTGTCTGTCTGTCCCTCGATTCAGCCACCCGGCCAAAGTTTAACCACTTGCTGAACGCCCAGCCATCTTGCACAAGTGGCTGCGTTCATAATTGTGAACGTTGTCGATCTAAAAGCAAATGTTACGCATATCTGAGGCGCAACATCAATACGCAAATATTAGGTGGTGTGTTCCTTTAATAGAAAGTACATAGATACGTAATTCTAAAGACCCTAGTGTTTCTTAGGCTGCGCTGAAAATGCGATGCTATGCCCGAAAAAAACCTGGCAGTGGTCCTGGATTCTGCACAAGCTCATGTTTCCCGATGCTACTGCCAGATGGTGTCCATATATCACGCAGCGCCTCCTTTATTTTATCAATACCAGCCAGATGCGGCTGATTCAACATAGAGGAGGCGCTGTCTGAGGCAAGGCAAAACATAACAGCACGACCGGCAGAAGACTATCGCCTTTCGGCGACATTTGTAGCGAAGCACGCAGATACGCGGCCAATTTTTTTTACTTTTGAACAGCTAGCTCATAAACCTGGATTGGACAATGAATTGCTATGGAAGAGATTTAAAAACATAATGCTCTTTCGTATATGAAGTTACATCCTTAATAAAATAAAATTAGCAAGAAGGCACTGCCCTAGGATAAACCGTGAAATCGTACACGCCACACGCGGTTAAAGAAGAAATCTAACTGCGAAACTCGCCTATCCCTTTACCCAGGAATCACTTCTATGAAATCAAAATTAAAAGCCCCATGATGATGCTATCTTTCTACTGCGCTAATTTTCTAAAAATTTTACCATAAACATTTTGGAATTATTTTACACCTGAAAGCCAATATCATAACATTATGTCCTGACAACAAGCAAAAAAAAATGAAACAACCAATAGCCAGTTTAAGCCAACTTTGGCTAATGATGTTATGATCCCAAGTAATGTTCACTCACAGTTGGGATAGAATAGATTCCATCTCCTTAAATGAGAATAAAATGAAAATAGATTCCATCTCCTCTAATTTATTGTTATAACTTGACTGCAAAAGGAAAGCTGGACTAGACGACATACCTAACGTATTCATGGGCTCTTAACGAAGGTGGCATACTGAATGGATGTCGAAATATTTATTCATAATCTTTAACAAATCATTAAGAACGACATCTCCAAAATGAATGGAAAATGGCTAAAGTAATTCACAAAAACGGTACCAAAACTGCCGCTTCCCATTTCCGTCTTATTTCACTAACCAGCACAACACGCAAGTTGCCTGAGCGCATCATCATCCTTAAACACATTACTACCTATGTAGGAGAAAACACATTATATCCCCATTCTAGCATGGTCTTTGGCGAGGTCTTTCTACAGTGACTAATTCACCGAATTCATACACAAAGTATCGCAAGCCGTTGACAATCAAAAACAGATCTAATTCTACTTGACTGGTGTAGTGATTGACGTGCGCGAGTGTTTGAAGTGCGCGCCATGCAAGATCTAGAAGAAGAAAAGGAAGAAGAAAGTTGCACGAGCGCTGGAAAAATAAAACAGAAGAATAAAGGCAAAGATCAATCGGAGTAAGCCACGGGATGCGCGAGGACGAGAAGGCAAAGCGCGGTGGCAAGAGGACACACGAGAGAAGCCGGAGGGAGACGGGCGACGTTCCTCGGCGGTCGGGTTCCGGACCCGAGCCTTGGCGACAACCTGAGCCCGCGGCGACCTGCCCGTACGAGCAGGCCATGGTGACGCCCCTCTGACGGAGTCCTGCTGCGTGGTGTCCTGTGCCCGTGGACACGCTGAGCTGTCGAGCTTCGGGCACGAGCTCTAGCGTAGGTGTCCGGCCAGGACGCGGCTACGACGTCGGTGCCTCGTCTTCGACCAGCAGCCGTGGAAGACTTCTTCGACCAGCGGTCTAGGCGCCTCCTCCGAAATCCGTCAACCTCTACGGCCGTTGGTGAGACCATCGTTCGCGCATCGCTTCTCCGTTCGCTTTATTGGAACTGCTATAGCTTAGGACGGTTTAGTTGTGTATTCTTATTTTGGGTTTCCGTCGGGGTTATGTGTGATCGTTTACCGTGTATGTATTAAATGTTGTGTGCAAACGGCCTCGTCCTTTCGTGGGTGTCTGTGGCGACGTCTCGGACACCCATTCACTAAGAACCTGCACGTTGTTGAAAACACCCTAACAACGTTACATTGGCGTCCGCGACAGGATGAGGCCATTTGTATCACCTGAGTGAGGCTGACGACAAGTCAGGAAAGATTAGCATGGCGGATTTGATGGAGTTGGCAATGCGCACGGGTTTGGAAGGCGCGGAATTGAGAGCATGGTTTCAGGAACGAGAAGCTCGAGCGCGTGAGGAGAGGGCCGCAGAAAGAGAGGCAAGGAGAGCAGAACTGGAGTTACAATTACGAAAGGAGGATCGTGAAACTCGAGCACGTGAGGAGAGGGCCGCCGAACGCGAAGAACAAAGGAGAGCTCTGATTGAGCAGTTAGAACGGGAAGAGCTAGAGCAGAAAAGGCTTCTGCTAAAGCTAAAGCTCACGGAGACTTCGAAGACAGAGTTAGGAATGGAGGGACCCGATAGTCCAGTGGTTAGCTCCCGGGAAGATGAGTTCGAAGAGTTCTCTCAAAACACGGTCTTTAAGCGCGAGTTACGCTCAATCGATGCGGTTGTCCTCGAGCCTGGTCATAGCTTTCTTTAGAGCCAGGGGCTCACCTGGAGGATGGTACAGAGATGGTTAGCCAGGAATCTAAGGATGTTAAGGTTAAGCTCGACGAAGCACAGGACGGCTTCGGGCGCACGGAACAGAGAAGTTCCATTAACGATGAGTGGCTCTTTAAAACTAGTGAGAGGCAAAGCACGTATCTTGAAGAGGCAAGGGTGTCTCAGAGTAGACCCATTGAACAAACACAAAGTGTTTTTTGTAGTAAAGACGGCGAATTCCATAAAGCGAACTCTTGGGATGATGACCACAGATTCGCCAAGTGGGCCGCAAGCGGCGGCAACAACTGATTCAGTCATGTTCGTGCACCATGGCAATGACGAACACGTTAGGAAAGGGAGGCCAACTTCTCTGGCTAAGGATAACAGAAATTATCCGAGACAGTTAGAAGAGAGTGCAGAAGCACAGGTCAAAGCTGACCGAATAAGGTCTGAAGTGTCATCAACATACGATGGCATGGCATCACGTAGGGACCTAACTGGTAATGTCAAAACAGATGAAGGAACAACCCATGATATCGAGGGTAATGATAAAATCCCAGTGCAGGGCTCATTGAGCAATGAAGAAGTCGAGGTGTCTGTTGTGGCGTCCTTTGGGGCCGAAGGCAATTCTTTTGGGAGTTTGAAACCCCAGCCAGCTGATCGGCACAGACAAGGCGTTCACGTGCCTAAAACACCCAATCGAACGCGTCCGACTCGGGGCGCATGGAAACAATGCGTCCAATTTTGTCGCGATCCTTGTTGGGCTGGCAAATCGGCAGGGCGTCTGAGTTCCATTGAGAAGGCATTGACTGAGATTAACAGACAGGCGGCGCGAAAACGCAGCCAAGCGTTCCCGGCTCTTTGTGGCAGATCGCAGGCCTATGTCATTCGTATGATTTGGGACGCTATAACTTGAGCGTCCAGTTCAATAACCGGTGGCTGTTATGGATTTTGACTGTAGGCTGCGGAGTTATATTTCTTGTAAATATTCAGCTTGTTGTGTATCGATATGTGAAGTGTTAAGTTGAGTATTTCGTTTAGTTGTTTAATTATTCTTTGAACTGTTGGTTTAAAGAGGACATTTATATTGAATGGACCATTACAGTGGAAAAGTGTGTTAGGACTGTATGGTGACCTGTACGGTGGACATTTGCAGTGTGGTGCATTATGCAACGCGCACGTCGCAACAGTTTTTTTTTTTTAGAAAAAAAAAACTTGATGAAAGGGGGGCTTATGTAGTGATTGACGTGCGCGAGTGTTTGAAGTGCGCGCCATGCAAGATCTAGAAGAAGAAAAGGAAGAAGAAAGTTGCACGAGCGCTGGAAAAATAAAACAGAAGAATAAAGGCAAAGACCAATCGGAGTAAGCCACGGGATGCGCGAGGACGAGAAGGCAAAGCGCGGTGGCAAGAGGACACACGAGAGAAGCCGGAGGAGACGGGCGACGTTCCTCGGCGGTCGGGTTCCGGACCCGAGCCTTGGCGACAACCTGAGCCCGCGGCGACCTGCCCGTACGAGCAGGCCATGGTGACGCCCCCTCTGACGGAGTCCTGCTGCGTGGTGTCCTGTGCCCGTGGACACGCTGAGCTGTCGAGCTTCGGGCACGAGCTCTAGCGTAGGTGTCCGGCCAGGACGCGGCTACGACGTCGGTGCCTCGTCTTCGACCAGCAGCCGTGGAAGACTTCTTCGACCAGCGGTCTAGGCGCTCCTCTCCGAAATCCGTCAACCTCTACGGCCGTTGGTGAGACCATCGTTCGCGCATCGCTTCTCCGTTCGCTTTATTGGAACTGCTATAGCTTAGGACGGTTTAGTTGTGTATTCTTATTTTGGGTTTCCGTCGGGGTTATGTGTGACCGTTTACCGTGTATGTATTAAATGTTGTGTGCAAACGGCCTCGTCCTTTCGTGGGTGTCTGTGGCGACGTCTCGGACACCCATTCACTAAGAACCTGCACGTTGTTGAAAACACCCTAACAACGTTACAACTGGTCCAAAACATTTTTTTGGGCATCACATAAAAACTAACTATAAAAATCGAAGAAGTATTAAATAAAGGAACAAAGAGTGACTGGATCAGAGCCTCTCTAAAAGACCGAACACAGTTTGTAGAAATTAATCACCAAAAAATCTGAATTATCCAAGTTAGGCCAGGCGCTCCTCAGGGCAGTGTCTAGGAGGCAATTTTATTTCTTACTTTTATTAATGACCCACCCGCATCTATCAAGACTAACATTACGGTTCTTGCCGATGATAACAGAGCATATAAAGAAATTAACTGTTTTAATGACCACCTAACCATTGAAAGCGATCTAAAACCAGTATATCAGTGGTGTGCGTATAAGCTGGCAAATGACATTAAATACAGCTATATCATCTCCACTTATTATTATGACGAAAAACACTATGTGGGACTTTTTCCTACACCATCAGGGACATATGCAGTGTACACCAGTTAAAGATCACAGGTACGGTGCACTCATCATATCAGATGACCTGAGATAGGAGGTACGCGTAAAACATGCAAAATCATCTGCAACAAAAAGGCTATTTTTTCTGAATAGGCGTCTCATTCAGCACCGCGTCCAACGGAACTTCTTGCCTATAACATATTTGTTAGATAACTACTTGATTACCCTACCGTCGTTTGCTTCCGATCTACAAAGAACCTAATAAACCAGAAAACGTGAAAAGGAAAGCAGTTAGGTTTAGTTCTGACAAGTACCGCATATTTGACTTCCCCTCTGAATTAATGCAAAAATAAGGAATACGAACCCTCCGTAACCGTGCCACATTCTCTCCTCAGAAAAAAAAAAATGTATCAACTTTTTCACAATGAGCTTCGTACTGATAGCACCAAATACTTATGCAACTCAGGAAATAGACCGTTACGTCATAAACACCAGACCATCTTCATGAATAGCGATTAAAAAGTGACTGTTTCAAACTTTCCTTTTTCCCACAGGCCCGTAGGTTGTGGAATAGTCTACCCACATGTATAACTATTTGTAATAATCAACATAACTTTCTATCACTTTTTTAAAGTTACCTGTGTGTTTCCCAAGCATGAAATGTTTGTAAGAATAGTTGTTTCCCAACATTAACCGTCTGTAAGGTTCTAACCTTACCGTTAGCTTTGTGTAATGATACTTATTACATCCTGTAACGGCTTGCTTACAGCTTACGAGTGCATTCAGAGTAAACATTTGTTTTATTATTATTTTTATCATGACGCGCTTTCTGTAACGCCTGTATTAATGCTTCATTCTTTTTTTACATTATTTATACATTTCATATACGTTTGGTAAATAATTACACGAGCAAGCCTTCTTGTAATTACAACAAATTCTTAATTTGTGAAATGTTCAACCAATTTGCACTCGTATTTATCATTTATACATCAACGCCCTTTCCTGCTAAAATCCCTGTTGGGGATTGACAATATATCACTGAAATAGATAAACAAATACATAAAGGCTGGCAAAAGTATGTCGGGTCTCCAAACGGGGAGGTCGTGTCGCGAAAAAAGAGGGTGCGCATACCCAGATGCCGAGGTCAATCTTCTCCCCCCCCTTGCTATAAGTTTGGTGACCAGTGCCATGCAGTGTACCAAAGCTCGACGCATTAGTACCGCCCGAAGTCCTTCCGTTGTTACAACGTTGTTCTGATGCTCCCCAATCCTATACTTTGAGCGTCTCCGCTGCTTATTTTTGTAGCTTACAATTTGCACCCACTGACCAGCACCCGCTGACTAACAACTGCTGATTAGCAACCGCTGACTAGCAACCGTTGACTAGCGACCACTGACTAGGCAACCGCTGACTAGCAACCGCTGACTAGCAACCGCTGACTAGCAACCACTGACTTGCGCCTGCTCTGAAGCCCACAAGCTCTCAGAGATGGACCACTTTTCGCGGGTGTTGCCGGTGGATATCCCGGCATTCTATTACGAAGTGCTGAGAAGCTGCGCGACCAACGTAGTGGCGCCGGAGTTGAGTCAATCAGCTTTAACGAGCCGCAATGAATAGGCGCGCAAACACAAAGGGCCGTCCGTGACTTGAGCGATCACCTCTTAATAGACAGGCGAAGCAGTCGGCAGCTCGAGTTTAAAAACATCGGACGGGGAGACTGCATACGGCTGTCAACGTGAAGGCTCCATATTTATGAAGGAGAAAATGAAATGCCTGAGCCGTTATATTTTGCGCATAGGCCCTCACGTGTGTGGGCATGAGTGAAGGGTGGAGAGACAGGATTTGTGACTGCATTCTTTTCCATCACATTCATTCATTCACAAAACTTTATTAGTCCTGAAGCCCGGTCTTTCAGACCGAGGCGGGCCGCGTCCACGTTGGTACGGTCAGGCCGAGCCTTAGGGCGTCATCGTGGACCTTCTGGAGCTGATCTTGATATGAAGAGTTTGGTGCGCCCTTTCTTGTTGATAAGCGGCGTTTGTGTAGGCATTTCGTGCCGTTTCTCAGCTTTGTCTGCGAGCACTGCCTTCGTTCGTTATGCTCCGTTTCAGCTAACAGAACTGCAAATTGGGCTAGTTGGCTAGTTGTTGCGGCTACAGTTAACATGTAACCTTACAATAATAATAATAATAATAATAATAAAAAAAAAATAAATAATAATAATAATAATAATAATAATAATAATAATAATAATAATAATAATAATAATAATAATAATAATAATAGGAAGAAGAAGAAGAAGAAGAACTTGTTGGGGTTTTACGTCTCAAAACTACGATATGATTATGGGAGACGCCCTAGTAGAGGGTTCCGGAAATTTTGACCATCTGGTGTTCTTTAACGTGCACTGACATCGCACAGTACACGGGCCTCTGCCATTTGAAGAAGAAGAAGAAATTGTTGGGGTTTAACGTCCCAAAACAACGATATGGTTATGAGAGACGCCCTAGTGGAGGGCTCCGGAAATTCCAACCACCTGGGGTTCTTTAACATGCACCTAAATCTAAGCACACGGCAGGCCTGAAGCATTTTCGCCCCCATCGAAATGCGGCCCCCCCATGGTTGGGATTCGATGTCACGACCTTCGGGTCAGCAGTGGAGCCCCCATAACCACAAGACCACCGCGAGGGGGGAAGAGGCCTTTCATGAAGTCACAATAAAAAATAAGTATAATTTCGGGAAGAATTCCGTCTCGCGAATATGTTTGCTAAAAACATAATAAATTGAGAGTTTCAGCGCCAGGACAACGATTTAATTATGAGGCACAACGTGGTGGAGAACTTCAGATTAATTATGACAACCCAGGCTTATCTTAAGCTGCACCTCTCAATGTAAGTGCAATGGCGAATCATTTTTGCATTTCACCCGCGTCGAAATGTGACTGCCGGGGATCGGAATCGAACCCGCGACCCTTCGAGCTTAGCAGCGCTATAACTCAGCGGCTATGGTATACGACGGCGGGTGATCTTTCTGTTGTCTTAACATTTCTAATGCGTTGAAACTTTTTTTGTTTTCCGGTCATTTCTGCTACGTGGACATTACCCTTGTGCCAACAAATTACGCTGTAGTACACAACCTTGCTGTACTTAATATCCGCCCGTCAGTGTGTTTTCCAACAAAGAGAGCACGGAAGGTCGGTCTAGTTTGTATGACGTGACGCAATGACTTTACAGCGCCGAAATAAAACGGCAGACGGAAAAGAGCACACAACATGAGCGCTGCCTTGAAACTGAATTTATCAAAAAAAAAAAAAAAAAAAGAAAGAGCGCCGAAGAAAACCACATTAGATGACACATATGAGCGCAGAAGACTAAAAAAAAAACAGAAAAAAGCCAACAAAGTCACAGAGGTATGACATCAGATTTCTGCAAAAAAAATTGAACTGCCATGGCTATCCAGCAGACTCGGTGAAGGTTGCCTCACCTTTATTTTTGAACTTTTTTTTAACAAATTCAGTTTCAAGTTAGAGCTTGTGTTGTCTGCTCTTTTTCATCTGTCCTTGTTTTTCGGCGCTCTGAAGTTATTCCAACTGCCGTGTTTCTTGAGAAAGTTACAGGAGTAGATGGCGCCACATACAAGCTATAGCCTCTTCCCCATAGGCGGCTACAACCTAAGAAAAAATTTTAGCTCCACCCACACCGATCCCTTTCACACTAAAACAAAACTTGCAAAAATGCTTCATCCAATAGCGCTTACTCCTTTGCACGACGGCGAGCGCTTCTGAAGCGTTTCATATAGTTGACATTCTGATACAGACACATGTGTGTGTCGCTGGTCTATACTTCAGAAAATCTGACGTCCAGGTAAACTTCGTGATTGATTCTGAAATCGGTGCTCAGCCAAGCATAATGTCTTATGTAGTAACGACAAAACCTTAACTTTTAAAATGCGCCTCATTTAAGTTAAGTTTAAAGTTAAGTTTAAGTTTAAAATTATCTGCGGTGTAAGCGAAAGCCGGCTGGCACAACTGTCTTTCACGTGCGAAGGACAGGCGCACCGCGATTCTGTGGGCGGAGCCTACATTCTTTCTCAGGTTGTGACCGACTATAAATAAGTTCAACGAAACGAAAACGAATCGACATTGAACTTGCATATCGGAGCAACGCCCTTGTCGCGCTTCTGCAGTAGCAGGTGCGCATGCTTTAACACGTCGCTAATTACGCGCTAATGGCTCCCAGTTCAAGCGAGTGAGTATATATTGGGGTCGTCAATCTCTGGAGCAGCAATAAAAAAAAAACAAGAAAATAAACACTAAGCGACATTTCATGGGGGCTAGTCGCTGGGTTTCTTTTTAGCTTACTTTATCGTTTTTCTTGTCTATGAGGCGTCCTCGAAAAGCCTTACTTGGTTTTTCGACCTGCTGACAACTGCACAGCCATCGATGGACCTAATGATCAATGAAATGGTGCTCGTGCGACAGAATTCGCTATCTGCTTCGCGCTGTGTCGGCGTATGCCGATTCCCTGACTAACACATGAGGTGTTTCCAATGCCGTACGCCGCTTTACAAAGAGTGTGTGATATAGATGAAAAATAGTAATAAAGGAACCCTTCCTTGTCTGAGTACAACATTGTGTGAAGATGCAGTCTAGTGCACATTCTAGGCTTTTTTGTTGTCATTGTCACTTGTCCTACATTGTCGTTATTTTTTCTTTAGCTCTGCATTTTGAATACAGTAAAAAACCATCTGAGGGACCATCAGTTCAACTAACTATGTAGTGGTACGAACCTTTTGTACGAATTTCAGTGAATCGAAGTTAGTGCAGTGCACACTGCTGTTCTACGAACATGTTTTGTGACACCATCCAATGCCTCTCACGTCATATTGATCAGAAATTCCCTGAAATACTGGACACAGACAGCGCTTTTGCGTTTTGTCACGTGGACTATCTGCGACTCTCGCGTGCAGACATGCGCCACTCTGTCTACAGAAGAGAGTGTTGCGAGTGTACTGTCTCAGGAAGAAGACGAGGAGGAAGTAACCCTAGTAGAGGAAGCAACAATAATTTCAGCTTAAGAAGCACTGATGTACTTGGAAAAGGTGAGGTCCTTCGCTGCCCAGCAGAGTGCTGTACCGGAGAAGGTTTCTCAGCGCTTGGAGACAGTGACTCAATTCATGACCACTGCAGTCCTAAGTGTAAAAGTACAGCAAAAGATTACTACAGTCCTTAAAACATGCTACATAAGCTTAAGAGGGCAGCATTGAAAATAAAAGTCTTCATACTTCCTTTCAACAACTGATGTTTTTTTTTTAGCTCCTGTTAACAAGCTGCAACATATAGCTATTTCAGTTCAGCGAACTTTCACATTAAAGAGCTTTTTTTCTGGGGGTCTCTTGGAGTTCATTCAAATGAAGTTTCGCTGGAATTTGACCTGCGGTATACTATGCATTTTATTGTATATCATTGTTCCTTGTGTGTCACCAGCTAGTAGATGTTCAACATTTTCTTTTATACAACCCACACTTGCCAATGTATTGCAGAAGAAGGTATCAGTACGACATAAATAAGTAAATAAATAAATAAATAAATAAATAAATAAATAAATAAACGGGAGGAAGCGAAAAAATAGACAGGTCATGGTTATTGCACTGATGATTATAGCACTGGATTGTCAACAAAGATTGGTGAGCGGTCAAGACTGAGCCTTCGTTTTTAGTAATATTCAAAAATATGCACTCGCTTTACAATGACCTGATAATTTCGTAATATGGGCTAATTCAGCTTTTCATATGCAATGATAGCAAGGAGGGGTCAACTTCATCAAACGAAATAATTAGGCTTCCTTAATGCAAAGACGGCAAGCGGTTCAAGCCAAGATGTTATTTCGGGTGGGGTGTTCGAAACCCCAGATATGTATGCGCGCGTGTGGAAAGTATATTGTGCCTACCCTTAGGAAAAATGTAGTCATCGGCGGCCACAGAGAGAGTCAGGTAAACGTGACTCTCTTTTGACTCTCATTTTTTAGTATGTAGAACAATTCGCCTGTACTAATAAATGGTGCAGAAGCTCGGAAGATAACATAGAAAATCGAGATATTAATGGTGACGACGGTTTCGAGCGAACTGCACTGACGCGAAGAACGGAGCGCTGGGTGAGTTGGTAATGCATCTTGACGATCAACTGCGACAAACGATCGGCAAAAACGCCAGGGACGTGGAAGAGGGCAGACTAGCTACTGAATATTCATTGTCAGACACACATAATATAGCACAAACGTTCGTGCCTACGATAGCAGGCGAATAGAGCGTCAGCCGTCGAAAAAACTGACCCGCGGTGAGGCGCGTCAGAATTTATACAAGCGACATCGAACATACGAGCCTTAGCAGGCGTGCTTGCGTCAGCTCTCGAATAAACTTGAGTGCTCGCCTCTTGCGGGTAACCTTAGCAAAAGAAGCTCGAATAATCGTAAAGCTTTCCAAATATTCCAGCGTGGTATGCGCTGATCATTGATAACAGCATTTGTGGGTGAAGCCCGAATACACCAAAATCAGACAATAAACGCGCCTGTCAATGTTAATGTGTGTCTGACAATAAATGCCAGTTGTTCGTCTGCGCCCGTCTCCAGTACGTTACGCGTCCTTGAAGTTTTTTTATCGCAGTTTATCGTCCCAATCCTCTGAAGAGGATACAGGATGAAAGGCGACGCACAGCCGGACAAGCAACTGATCTACTTCAGTTGCTACTCGCGCGCTGTGTCGTCTTCCTGATAACGACAGCCGTAGCATTAAGAGATAGCGAGGTGGATCAAACAGAAGTCGCTGATATCCCCGTTGGCATTATAACAGAAAAAGAAAAAAAGAAGCTGGGCAGGCCAGGTAATTTCAAGGACAGATAAACGATGGTCAGTTAGAGCGAGCAAATGGATCCCAAAGTGTGGGAAGCGCGGCCGTGGACTGAAGAAGGTAAGGTGGGCTGATGAACTTGAAAGACGTAGCGCAAGGTTACAAACGTGAAGAAACACTAATCTAACCCCAGTTAAAGCCAGTGTAAAATCTGTAGCAACAGCATATCTGCAGTTCTGTGTTTCACAAGTGACTTTGTGATGTTTCATGTTTCTGTGTGGGTGTCTGTGAGAGAGAGAGAGAGAAATATAAAGGAAAGACAGGGAGATTAACCAGAAGAAGACTCCGGTTTGCTACCCTGTACTTGGGAAGGGGAAAAGGGGGGTGTAAAAGAAGGAGAAGATGAGTTTGTGAGAGTAGTAAAAAAAAGAAAAGGTGACTGGAAGATCGTCCTAGTACCACACAGCAACATTGTCCGCGAACAGTCACAGTTTGTCGCTCAGTCCGGTTGCTTGATTACGCTATTCGTAGAGTAGAGATGCACGGGAAAGGACGTGTAGCAGTCCCTTCCACACCCGGCCCTGCTAAAGTGACGTTGGGCTTTACTTGAGCTCGAGCTGACCTTGTACGTTTCACTGCGTGACTAACGCTTCGTCCGCGACCGATGCAGTCACGCCATCTATCGGTGTATCCGGCAGCCGGAGCGTGACATGCGGATACTCATGTGTCGTCAGGACCAGCTCTATGACGGCTCCGCTGTTGAATGAAGGGACGGAAAGAACGCCAACGTACCCCGCACCTCGCCTTGCAAGTATATGTGCACCAACTGGCCCAACATGGTACGGAATCATAGCATGTTGGGAATCATACCATGGCCCACCTGGCATGGAATCAGCTCGCGCAGGACCATTAGGAATAATTGGTAGGGCAGCACTGACAAAGACGAAGAAAGAACGTAGAAGTACAAGCGCGTAGAGGCAAATGAAATTCTAGTGAAAGGAAAAAAAAAACACATAAATGGAAAAGTACAGCGCACACTCCACATCACCTCAAGTGACAAGGCGGGATCTAACAGATGATGACAACAACTAACCAAATGTCTACGTTTCCTGCGGACGGGGTAAATTCGAGATGATTTGGAGAGGCCTGATGAGGTGTCATCTGATGATGATGACAATATGCTGATGATGATAGGGATGTCCGTGCGTGTGTTGGAAAGTGTGCGCGCATATATACTCATTAAAATTGCGCGCTTAAGTCGACCAACCTCCTCGAAGTCTACTTGAAGGCGGAACCGTACGTAACCACTTAAACACAGCGCTATTGTTCACTCGAGCGCCCCAGAATAAGCGAACGCGCAAGCTCGTGAGCGCCTGGAGCCATAATTCAGAGGAATACAACTTTATTATCATTATTTTTAATAATGCGAACGCTGCAAAGACGAAGCGAACGCGCAGTTTGCCCGCGCCTCGAGCCATTGTGTTTTTGGGTTTGTGCTATTTTGTCTTCATCTTATCGTGATGGCGCCGGATTTCTGCCCAGATGACGCACACAAGGCCTACGTCCTAAAAAGTTCAATGATATCGTAAATACTTCTCTTGGATTGTTGATAGGTTAACGATCGGACCTGCGAGGTCTAATAAATGCGAAACTCGTTACTGAGAACTGAAAGCCCAAACAAAGCGACGGCGATTTGACGTCGCGAAATTCCGATAAATTTTTACGTCGACGCATACGCATCATTGCTGACATTTCGGTGCCAGCGATGTGCGATTCTTAACTATAGACTATTTTACGGAGGTGTTGGGGTGCGCCATGCTGGGCTGTTAACCTTTGTGTTTTGCATCTTTAACAACTAAACGAACAGTGTTACGGTAGACGCATACGCATGAAAACGGTTGGTTGGGGCATACCACGTTTCATGGCCTTATAAATTAACATCGCAATATACAAAAGCAAGAGAACAACGACTTAACAGCCCAAGATGGCGGCGCCCATATGTCTTAGGTAAAATAGTCTATGCAGCAGTCAGTATTTAAACATATTAATTGGCCACGCCACACTAAGTCCAGTGACGTCACAAGAAGATGGCGAGATGATTTTCAGACATCGTCGAAACATGCGCTTCATTTATATGTCGCTTTTTGTGGGCACGCAGTGGTAACACAGATATGTCATAAGTATACCATACATATAGGCACATATCGCATCCGTAATGTACACGTACGTGCCATTACCCACCGCCGTGGTCTAGTGGTCATGGTACTCGACTGCTGACCCTAAGTTCGCGGGAGCGAATCCCGGCGATGGCGGCCGCATTTTCGATGAAGGCGAAAATGCTTCAGGCCCGTGTACTTAGATTTAGGTGCACGTTAAAGAACACCAGATGGTAAAAATTTTCGGAGCTCTCTATATACGCGAAATAATTTATTCTTTCAAACTAGTAATTATGCATAGCGAAGCTAGTGGATAGGAGGCGTCCGATTTGAAAGGTACAAGAAAAATACAAAGTCTTTATTCTAAAATCTGGTATCGTATACACCCTACGGCCGACGTTTTTGCAAAAGTTAATTTTTTTTTGGCATGCTTTTTCTGGAATTAATTATAGATGCCTTGATTCGACGTCACTGAAACCACCATGTTTTAGCACCACCACGGCTGAGCGCGAAATTTTTGACGTCACTTCAAGGTTATCAGAACGTCACACGCAGGATCATTCCTAATTCATGCAGATGCCAATAACATTCCGGTCGCGTCTTGATCACGTTGAAGCATTTTTACGGCAGGCGAATTATGCTGCCCTTACGTCATCAAAGCCGCCGTGTTTGGGTACCACTACAAGAAGCTGCGTCCGTGGCGACACGTGCAGACTATTAATAGCCACACATATTAACAATTCATGCTGGACAAAGAGAAAATCAGCGAAATTTTGTCAGTTATAAGGAAACTAGCGCGGACGCGCGACCACACATCGCGTGTATTGGATACGAATGGGACTGCATACCATTCAGAAATTCTCGAACGATAAAAGAAAACACATTTGTTTTTGTTTTTTTCTGCCTCCTGATATGAAATTCAGAACAAAAGGAAGCTATGCCCAATAGCAGGCAGCTGCGTCACCCTTCTCTGAGTCATCTTCGAAAGGCGTCGGTGTCCCGTCCATTTAAGGTGCGTTTCTAGATTTTGCTTCGATTTCACGCGTCACTTACCCTTCGCGCGTGCGCGTTTGTGTGTGTGTGTGTGCGCGCGCGCGCGTGTGTGTGTGTGTGTGTGTGTGTGTGTGTGTGTGTGTGTGTGTGTGTGTGTGTGTGTGTGTGTGTGTGTGTGTGTGTGCGTGCGTGCGTGCGTGCGTGCGTGTGTGTGTGTGCGCAGCTCCTGTACTTTCATAAAATTTTGAATTTTCTCGCTCTCCACGTCCCTAAGAGAGAGAGCGAGAGAAACGTTTGCTCGCAAAAAAACACGAGGGTTAATGTATTTGTGTCCGTTGGCTAATCGCAGAGATATGTCATAATCACTCCTAAAATATAATTACATTACTAATTACTCTTATATATCTTTAAAATTCAATTAAATAACACTACATAGTACAGCTGAACAAAAGTAACGACATTACATTACATTTACTTTTGAAAAGTAATGAAATAACTATTGTTCTAATTTAAGCTACCTTAGTACAAAAGTCGTTGAACCAAGGTTATTCGAGGCTTCGAGTTCGGACGCACGCCAACTTTTTTGTGGGCCTGCCTCGCTCCTACACCTGATGTTTAACACTCACATTAACTTGTGTTATTTTTTTCCTTGCCATTTTTTATGCCGCAAGATAAGCGGACATGCTATATTTCACCATCGACTGTGAAGTAAAAAAAAGAAAAAAAAAACATGATGGCTTTCGGCTTCCAGTAATCTTGGGCATATGCATTAAGGACGATGTAACTTTTTAGGTTCAGTGTATGGATCGCTTTCTTTTTGTCCCTTAAGGTTACATTTATCATTTTCTGTTCCATTGCTCGCTGCGTCATCTTCAATTTAAGTTGAACTCTCTTTGTAAGCCTCCAGGTTTCTGCTCCACAGGTAAGTACCGGTAAGATGCAGCTGTTATATGCCTTCCTCTTAAGCTATAGTGGTAAACTACCATTCATGATTTTAGAATACCTGCCTAATGTGCTCCACCCCATTCATATTTTTTTAGTTACTTCACTATCAGACTAACAGACAGTTGAGTGGGTCAGGGAACAAACGGCTGTTAAGGAAGGAAGGAAAAAAGAGGAGGGAAAAGAAAGGCAGGGATGTTAACCGGTCTAGTAGGACCGGTATGCTACCCTACACTGGGGAAAGGGGTCGGGGAGATTTAAAGATGGAGAAAGAGAGAGAGAGAGATAGAGGAGAGAGCACGCACACACAAAGTAAGGACATCTTAATCGAAATATAGAAGAAATGGACATAGACAGGGCATGTAGCCCGTAGGCAGGATAGCCGCTGGTCATTAAAAGTAACAGACTGGATTCCAAGAGAAGACAAAAATGCGAGGGGGGACACGGATGGTTAGGTTGCCAGATGAAATTAAGCTGTTTGCGGGTATAACGCAGTCGCAACAAGCACAGGACCGCTTTGATTGGCAGAACATGGGAGAGGCCTTTGCCCTGCAGTGGGCGCAGTCAGGCTGATGACGTTGATGTATGGATCGCTTGTAAGGCGTATAATCTTGCTGTTATACAACAAAGCCTAGGCGAGATTAGGCAACATTGTAGACCACGTGGACAGCATCAGCCAATGCCGCTACAACGCGAGCAAACGCGGTACTCGAATGCGGTCACAAATGATCGTAATCGGACGCGATCGTATCCTCTCGGAGAAAGTGGGCTGAAAGCTACGTAGGCAGTGGAACACAACGTACATTCGCAAACGAGTAATTTCCCGAGGATCAGCGCGAAGGAGATTACGAGGCAGTACACTCACTCCGCGCATAGCGGCTCGGCGCTTCTTGCGCAAACAAGCCACGAGAGAAGCGTGATCTCAAAAGCGAGAGGGAAAGAAGCCTCGAGCACACAGATGCGCCGTGCCAGGAGTTGCGGCCTTGAAAGTGCAACTCCGACGCGCGCCGCCGTTGCGCTTTCGAAGAAAGATAAAAACGAACACGAAACACCAACGAAGTCGGAGACATCACGATGCGACCCCGTCCCATAACTGCCGCCGCAGTCTAGCGCTCCGCTACCCCCATAAAAAATAAATAAATAAATAAATAAATAAATAAATAAAAATAAAAGAAGAGCTACACTTCAGACTTCACCAACGATTTTTGTTATCTTTCGGGAAAGATTAAGCGCACAAAACGATCACGACGAGACCCCCGTCGCATAACTGCCACCGCAGTCTAGCGCTCCGCTACCCCCATAAAAAAAAAATAATAAATAAATAAAAATAAAAGAAGAGCCACACTTCAGACTTCACCAACGATTTTTGTTATCTTTCGGGAAAGATTAAGCGCACAAAAGACACTCGCTTACAAAGAAAGCAAGATACGACGGACATGCGCTATCAGTGAATCTCTGCTTTGTGAGTGTCGATTTTACGTCTTTTTCCAAAAGCTATGCACATATTACCAAGTTTGTGGAGCATTTACTTACACTGAGTAATAATAATAATGTCTGGGGTTTTACATCCCAAAACCACGATATGATTATGAGAGACGCCGTAGTGGAGGGCTCCGCAAATTTTGACCATCTGGTGTTCTTTAACGTGCACTGTACTTACACTGAGTGTTTCTACGAAAAGAAAAATTCTTGGACGGGGTGTTGGTAGAGACAACGTATCCACGTGTGATCTCGTTGCTGTTCAAAAAATCCTCGAAACTCTACCGAACTGTCGTGCAGGTGTAGTTTATGAGGTGCCTTTAACTGCTGCCGCTTCTAGGTAGGGCGCTGCGTTAGTAAGAAATTAATGGAGCATAAGAGGTCGTCAACCGGTGGGTCACCGTCAAATCTATCCTTACACTGCTGACAAGTGCAAATGCGCGCTAAAATTCGACGAGTGTGCTGTGTTGTTGGCACGATTATCTACGCTTAGGCAACATTAGAGACCACGTGTACAGCATCAGCCAATGCCTCTAATACGTGAGCAAACGCGGTACTCGAATGCGGTCACAAATGATCGTAATCGGAGGTGGCTAATAATAATCATAATATCTGATGTTTTACGTCCCAAAACCGGGATACGATAATGAGGGACGCCGTAGTGGAAGGCTCCGGAAATTTCGACCATCTGGTTTTCTTTAACCTGCACTGACAAAGCACAGTAGACGGAACTCTACCATTTCGCCTCCATCAAAATGTGATCGCCGCGGCCGGGGTCGAACCCACGACGTTTGGGTCAGCAGCCGAGCACCACAACCCCTGCTCCACCGCAGCGGACACCATGCGCACAACTATTCTATTTACACACAGACGGTGATGCACCTCGTAACGCTTGGCTGAAAGCGAAAAAAAAAAAAGAATTAAAAAAAAAAAAAAAGAAACCGGCATAGGCAGCTACTGGCCGACTGCTTCACATCAAATTTATTCCCACAAAGCGTGGGAATCGGGCGCAGAACGGCGTTTTGCTCAAGAAGTCAATGGAACAACACAGCATTTTTGGACGCTTGTTTCATGACGCGTACGTACATTCGAAATGCGTGCCACCTCCATACACATTCTGAGCGCATACCACTCTGCAAACATGGCGGTTACAATTCATCTGCGATGTGCGCTTTAAAGCAGTGCTGTAGCCAATAGCTTCGGTGGGTTCAAACCCCCCGCCCAGAAATTTTGACATACTGTATGTGTGTGTACACGCGCACGAGCATACATAAAAGGGGGGTCGGACTACCCCCCCCCCCCCCGAAAACTTTCTCGCTACGCCCCTATAATGTAATCAGTCAAACGGTTCATCAGTGAATGTTAGTTAATGACTTGGTAATTAGAATGTTTTTATCTGTTATTAGCGTACGGCACACGTTGCAGCAGAGGCGTCCACGAGAAAAAAAAAGGGCGGGGTGGTCAGTGGCTGGAGTACACTCTTCGATGCCTATGCGCATAGGCGTGCGCACTAAGGGGGGCAGGGGGGGACGCCCCCCCCCCCCTTCCCCCCTCTAGTCACCTAATAGGTTGGGTGCAAAATCTGCCCTATACATTGACTTAATAGGGAGGGGGGGGCGCTGCGACAAACCTTGCCCCCCCCCCGAAGGGGGAACCCCTGCGCACGCCTATGCCTATGCGTGACATTTTCTAAGGCATACGCTTGGGCCAGTTATCGATTCATTATTCAGTGCAGCGTCATGACAAGCAAGCGGGACCAGGTTGTCCCGTGTAATTGTCCGCGTCCTGCGTTCCTTATGCAGTATCCACGTATGCGTAAGTTTACCTTTGAAGTTGTCATTTCTTTCTTTTCCACATTAAGCTTTTTGAGAATTTTCGCCAGCTTGGAGGGAAAAACACCCCGTGTACACGCACGATAATCCAAATCTAGACCAGACAATTTCGCTTCGAAAAGCGGTGAGAGCTTGCATACGTTTACGACGCAAAGCAAAAAGCACATTTGTGGAAGAACACAATAGGAGAGGAAAAAAACAAAAAAAACGGTCGCACGCATGGAGCGAGTCTTCCCAGCTGTTGCGCCAAGATCGCCGCGTTTTTATCTAAGCGACTAAATAAAGAAACAAACAAAAAATTGCCGCTTTCTCGTCGCAGGTTTCCGAGCCTGCCGCGCAATGTCTGTGGACCAGCGAAAAACAGCACATTCCAGAGGCAAGAATGAAGTCAGAAATTTCTTTTTCCTTTTTTTTTTCACTAAGAAGGGCACCGGAAAGCCAAACGAACTAAAATTTAAAGTAAACAAGTTCAAAGCAATGAAGCGGTAGGAAAGACGGAATGTAGGAATGGGAGCGATAGCTGAAGCGGTGATAAACAATCCATTCTAACAAAAAATTGTGAAATTTTACGTACGATACGTACGTAAAATCTGTACGTAGACGTACAGTACGTATACGTATCATCATGACATCGTAATACGTACAGTACTAAGTACTGAAATGATACGTATACAGTACGTATAGTACAGTACAGTACTGATATGAGAGGGAACACCGAATTCATGTTTAATAAACGCTTACCTACGATATGCCGATATGAACGTGACGTTCTGAATTGCAAGACATACCTTTCCGCATTAAGTTTTACGGACAATACTGCGCTTGGGAACTGCGTTTATCCGCTGTGACCTCTAAAATGTAACTTCAGTGTTCCCTCCCGTATGTACAATAACCACGAAATCATTACGGGGAGACGCACCGTGGGGAGTTACTACCAGGACGTTCTTTAACGTTCCAACTAAATGTAACAACAAACGGGTGCCTTTTGTATTTTTCCCGCCAATAGAAATGCGGTAGCAAGTAGCCTAGGATTCGAACCCGTGGCCTCCTTGCTTATAGCAGGGAAACACCATTAGCCGCTGAAGTACTACGCAGTGTACACCAACAAACAAAAAACCAACTCGGTTCCGAGTGCAATACACTCTCTGGGAAATGGTGTCATAGGGATGCGCTTCAGACGACTCTAGTTGCACCATGAAAGAGGAATCAGGGCGTGAGCGGATTTCCTCAAGGATAAAAAAGAAAAAAAAATGTTGCTTCGTCCACAACCCGTCCATACTTTTGCCTAGTTCATTTTTCACATGCGTATGAGTTAAGAATCCAGATATATTAACGGTACGCAATAACTATATATATATATATATATATATATATATATATATATATATATATATATATATATATATATATATATAAGACAAGCGGTGGTGTCATAATTTAAACATCGATGCCAACGCACGTGATAGATGCACAATTCCGTCTTGGTTTAAAAAACGCGTCAATTTCGAAAGACGCTTCTTATTTACGATGTGTTTTCCGATTCGCACAGGCTGGACGGTGAAACACAAACAACGATGACGACCACGTGCATAAGTCAATCCGTTTCGATTTCAAAACGTTTTAAACATCACGCGCGAATCTTGTCCGTTTTTACACACGCTGCGCTCCTTTGACTTCACACATGCCGGATTGTAAAGGCAAGATCGATGATAAAATATCCGCTGTAAGTCAACCTGTCTCTTCACCCAAATGTTTACGTAAGTTTGGAAACACGCGATCACGTTCTTTCATGCAAGGAATGTTTTTCTTGTTAATTTCAAGCAAGATATTTTCTGTTTGTGTTCGAGGTTACGGAGGAGTCGAAGTCGCACGGACGTGTCTCAAAGCCCGCCGTAGCACCGCTGGAACATGCGCACCGAAACAGGCACGCCGTTTTTCGAGTCTCGTTCTTCGGTGGCAATAAACAGAAACAAGGCTTTTTGACGAGCGCGGAATCGTAAACGTACGTTAGTGGCGAATCGCCGCGATTACGTCGCTAACGTAAACACCGCGTAACGGAGGGGTAAGATCACAAAACACAACAACGTACCCGACTACCGACCAGACCCACGGCGTGTCAGCTCCTCGAAACTTCCTCCATGCGACGCCGAGACGCCGAGTGATCCTCCGAGGCCATGCGATGCCGGATTCCGGACGGTTACTCAAGGCCGGGCGGGCGCACTCAATCGGCACAGGCCCACTGTGGTGACAACTGCCGCGGCCACTGGCTACAGCGATGCGAGGCGCTCCGAGCGCTGGCGTAAACACCGAGCTCCACCCGTCGGGGATACACAGACAACGCGACCGCAACTCACACACCCTGCGAAAAAAAACCAAAACTCCAGCGGCCCCGATACAGAAAGAGGCTCGACCCGACTTCGTATGCGGATTACTGGCTTTGAAAACGGCTATTTCGCAGAAACGAAACTTGCGCGCATGGACGGCTTGGTGCTGCCATCTGATGGTGAGTACTCGAAGCCGATACTGAGAGCGCGAAATGCAACTTTGGGATATCAGAAAATGCGGCGCTGCGTTGTGTGCCATGGTAAAGCTTGACGAAAAGGAAAAAAAAGCACATAATTTGCATTTTTGTTTATGTATGAATAGTATGTTTCTAGCCAGTGCTGGGCAGTATCGAATCTACAAGTATCTCGGATAGTGTCTCAGATACTTTTTGGGTATCTTGTATCTCTATCTCGCTAATGTCTAGCAAGAAGTATCCTATCGCAAGACGTGTGGCTCAGTGTGGTAACAACAACTGTCGCGGCCACTGGCTGCAGCGATGCGAGGCGCTCCGAGCGCTGGCGTAAACACCGAGCTCCACCCGTCGGGGATACACAGACGATGAGACCGCAACACGCACGCCCGAAGGAAAAAAAAAGGAAACCAGAACCGCAACGGCCCCGATACAGAAAGGGGCTCGGCCCGACTTCGTATGCGGATTACTGGCTTTGGAAACGGCTATTTCGCACAAACGAAACTTGCGTGCACGGACGGTTTGGTGCTGCCATCTGTCGGTAAGTCTTCTTAGGGGATAATGAGAGCGCGAAATACAACTTATGAGAAAGGTCGGCGCCACTTTGCACGTTGTGGTAAGGTCACGGCAAAGAAGTGTATATAATTTGCCTGTGTGCTTAGGTGCGAATAGTATGCTATTAGACAGTGATGGGCCGTAACACGTATTTTAGATACTATCTCGGATAATCTTTAGGAACTTTTTATCACCATCTTGAAACGTCTCGCAAGACCTATCGCTTACCGTGGTGACAACTGTCACGGGCACTGGCTACAGCGATGCGAGGTGCTCTTAGCGCTGGCGTAAGCACCGCCCTTCGGGTGTGGGGATACACCGAAAACGCGACCGCAACGCACAAGCCCAAGAAACAAACAAACAAACAAAAAAATTTTGAAAACTACAGCGGCCCATATACAAAAAGGAGACCTGACTTAGAATGCGCATTACTAGCTTTGAAAACGGTTATTTCGTGGAAACAAAACTTGCGCGCGCGGACGCTTAGGTGCTGCCATCTGTCGGTGAATATCGGAAGGCGATACCGAAAGCGCGAAACACAACTTTGAGATTTAACGGTGAACATCCTACAGAAGTCTGCCTGGTTGGGAAGGAACGTATCGCTGAAAGAAAATCACACCAACTCAGGTTTTAGGTAATAGAAAAATGCTTTTACATTAAAATAAATAAGAAAGAAAGAAAAAAAACAAAACAAAAATGTACGACATGCCGTCGCCGCGTTGTCAGTATTCGTAAAGAGGCGGGAAAGAGCCGTACGTACGTTGGCGTCTTTGTTTAGGTGCTAATAGTATGCTTTTAAGTAAAGCGAATGAGTCTAAGGAAATGAGCAACGCATGTCGGGCAGGAAACGTCGCGCACGCATGCACGCACGCACGCATGCACGCTGGGCGACACGAAATTTTGCGAACGAGCCCTTAAAGGAGCCCTGCGACACAAATTAAGTCTGTCGTTTTCATCGCTTCTTCTTGAACTGTGGAATGCACCGATGTCATTGAGGAAGTGGCTATGCGATAAACAACGCTGCTAGAATTTGATTTCAACGGAGAAACCACATTAGTTTGGGACAAAAGCGGCACAGAACGGCTATTTTTGAGATCGGAAGTGACGTTTTATCGCGTGGCAGTGACGACATTGGCAGGGTGTTTTGCTTGGTTTGACGCAAGTCGTTTGTAATACTTATATGACCCCAGCTAGACCACGATATTGTGCCCTCAAAATATGAAAGCACTGCTGGTACTTCCTCAGCAAGGTTGCCAGGTTTGGCTACTTTGCGCCAATTTGGCTACTTTTCTGGGCCGGTGGCGGCAGAAAAATCGTCTGGGCTACCTGGCTCCTTTTTGGCTACTTTTGTACCCCCAGTTTGAGCACATTTATCAATATCTGGTGCCGTCGCAGCCGCTGGCGTTCGAGCATACGGCCCTAAAACATGGCAGTCAAAGCGTACTTCCAACCCAGAAAATTGAGCTTGGCACTTTGATTACACAGATAACGAATTTTAATGGAAATGATGGCGCAGCGGCCTATGCAGCCGTAAGGGTCAATGTGGCGATCATAACATAAATATAAAAAAGTATACTATTATAACCTGCCAGTTAAGCAGGCCTCGCGCACACAAGCGCACAATCCTTTTGAATACCTGGCTTGGTTTCAGCGAGAACTGTTGCCTGGGGCCTCATTCTGCATATCATCGATTGCCGAACGCGGTTTTAAACGACAATTGGAAGTGAACAGGAATCGAAAGCGCTCCCCATCCTGGGGCGCTCTGCATTCATCGACATCGGAAATCGGGTATCCGACATTTCTAGTGAGCCCTGAAAAACCAGTACACTAGAGGCAAAGGCGGCAAAAATAGCGCTCATTAGGAGCAATTGTTAGTGAGCGCTTGTGTTACCGCCTTTGCCTCTTGTGTCCTGGTTTTTTTTTTAAAGTGTCTCTTTAGAATCTCGTACCAACTCGCCCAGCATCAATCTTTCTGAGAAATTAATATGACAGTGGCTACAATTTATGCTTCAACGCCAGCAACTGTGATGTTGAGCGCACTCATCATGCCGTAGACTCATTTTTATTGTTGCAACATCTAGTCATTTGAAGAAAAATCAGGCAAGACGCGTCAAGAGAGACTCATTTTTTTCTATAGCCCGAACACTACGTCATCATGCATGAAACGATCGCTAAAGTCAACAATTTATGCTGGTATCTCACGAATTATTGTTTTGAAGAGTTCGAGCTGCACATATTTACATATTCATCGAAACCATTTTGCATTTAGCTATTTAAATAAAAATGTGGAGGCCGTTTTCCCACATGCATGGCTACTTTTACTGTCTTTGGCTCAACTACTTTTTTGGCTAGTTTTACCTATTTTCTTGCTATTTTTTGTCTTTCCGACCTGGCAACCCTGTTCCTCAGATACAAAAGGATTTCTGTTTTCAAATATGAAATTTTGAAAACAATTCCAAAACGACGCTAGGGGCGCTGCACAACTGCCACCAATAGAGTTGCTGTATATGTACATAATATAACGGAACAAAACAATGACAGAGAAAGATGCACACAGGACGACCGCTAGACTTCAACTGATAAGTTCACTCTGGACACGTGATACGCCCTTCCAAGAAGCCAATCTCTTTTTTATTAGCACAATTAGAGTGTACTAGAACAGGGGAGTTCCCGGAACGAGCTTCAAAAAATGAAGCCATAACAGGGTCAATCCGCTTGCGGCGCTGCGATCGGCAGTCTGCATTGTGTCGTCGTTTTAAGAGTTGGGCGCGGCTCCACCAAAGTGGTGCAGAAATAGAATGCCCGCTTCCCACTCGAAATTCCCGGGTTCGAATCGCAGCTGTTGAGTTTTCATTTTTTTTCTGTAACTTCTTATAGCCCTGTTGTTTTTTCTTGATTCTCGATGCCTATCGATAATAGTGGTAGCGCATGTGTGAGCCAACCATCGATTACCTTCCATAAAGATTAAATCAAATTCCTTAACTTTTATCTCTCACGTAGACTACCACGCGTACCAGATGGATAGATTCGCATATTGCATGGGAATGCGCAGATAAGCTTTCGTGCCTTCTTTCTTTTCCGCCGTTGTGCGCATCTTCAGTTGCGAGTAGGCGTTTGTGTTGTGTTGACTTCCTTCTTGTGTCCTTGTTTGCACGCACTGTCTTTTTTAGAATGAATACGTACCAACTAACTCAGCTCTCTGTTGTTCTAAGCTTTATATCTATTAGATGCGAAGCAGCTCTTTGACTAGGCTGTGTAACGCTGTCTCTCCGTCAGTGCGTCCGTACGAACGCGCCGCAACGCGCTCCCCTCGCCGCAGGTGTTGGAGCGGTGCCAAGTAGGTCACGCCGCAGCTGTGCGTTGACGTCACGTGCCCCTCGCAGTGTGCACTGACGTCACTCTCTCCCTCGCCTGCCACGCGCTCGCCGCAGCGCCCGCAGCTGCCGCCTGACACGCGCCTAATGTACGCGTTGAAACATATCTGTACGTGTCACCTCTCTCTCGCTTCACCCTTTCCACCGCTCCCATGCGCAACGCTGCTGCTTCGCATCCCATCAGGGTTCCCTTTGGGAAGATGGTGTTATCGGCAGTTCTACCTCAACGGCAGTGGGATTTTTCCACATTGTTTATTGTTTGTTAGTGTTGCCTTTATCTGTACAGTGTTATTTTTGTGCAAGATTATCAGTAGATATTATTACGTTCAACTGCCACATGCTGTTGCTTCTTCTTTGTTGCCAAATTAACAAACATTTCTTGTACAATTTCCTTACGTAAAGCGTGTTTTCGTTTGCACAGTCTATCCACATTTTTTTTTCAATTTTTACAAAATTACATTGGTTTTCTTTTGAATTGCCCATTACATGATTTACCCCACCCCTTACGTAACAACCCTATAAACGGGCCTTTTAAGGAAAATAAACTGAACTGAACTCAACCGCATTGTTACAAGAATGTGATTCCGCACAGCCAAGTAAACTTTCACATCGCAGAACTCCACAAGAGTGGATAAGTGGGGCGGGTGGCGTATAGGTCTCTCCTGGATCTTCTCTGGACCGAACCAAAATGGCAGACACAAACATTTATCCCACTAGCTCATAAAGGCGCTTCTAAGAGGTTATCTTTTTCATCAAGTTGCCTGGAAGTCAAGAGCAAATTACCTACTTTTTCGGACTCGTTTTTATGATCTGCTTTTTCGTGCTCATAAATGAATGAACAAATAAACACATATCACAAATTTATTCAGTTTCGTACTAGAGATGCCAAGCCTATACAACAGCGGAGCTGGTTGGCCTTCTTCCTTTCTCTTTTTTCTTTCTTTCTTTCTTTCTTTCTTTCTTTCTTTCTTTCTTTCTTTCTTTCTTTCTTTCTTTCTTTCTTTCTTTCTTCACTGTTGCTTTCTCGCTCCTTCTGCATCTTCCTATCTTCTTTTGTCTTTCTTTCCTTGCTTTCCTTCTTTCATTTAACACAAAAGATGAAGTAGACGAAGGGGGCGCGCGTCGGCAGAGTTTCTTGCCAACGCTATGCCTAGCTCACGAAAAAGCAGCACTAATGATGATGATAGTTTTCGTTCCACTCCTCTGGAGTGGAACGTGGAGGGCGCTTCACGTAAGAGAATGGAACGCGATAGCGCTTTCGGGCCGCGTTCACACCGCTCTTCATTCTCTTTAAATACTTCGCTGCTCAGTTAATACATCAACGCTGCCGTGAAGGAACGAACGTCTCTGCGGGTGATAGTGGCCTTGGCCGACCGTCCTAGGGTGCCTACAGCAAGTAAAGGTGCAAAGGGTCCACTACGCCACATATAATTTGGGCAGCAGCGATGTGCCCACTGCGCGGCCATGGGGCAATGCGCGCGACTATGCAGGTGCATACTTTGTTGATACTGTGGCTGATGATGATGATGATGATGATTCTTAATCATGGCTGAGCAATGGTGGGCGTTAAAGCATGCTTTAAAGTACCCGCTAGCAGCTCAATTCACATGGTATGACGACATGTGCGTTTTTACGCTTTTGCCTGGCGTTACTACACCTGTTAACGAGACTTCTCGTCCTACCTGACGCCGGTGAATAGGTTTCTTTCCTAGGCGGCTTCAAGCACTGGCATGGTTATGTGGTCGAGCACCTGACCACCACTCAGTATACCGGGTTCGTTTCCGGCTCGAACCCCTTGTTTTACTGAAGTGCTGCGATACGTGCTCTTCTTGCTTCGTCCCGTTTATTTGCGCTGCCAAGTTGTCACAATGAATCTATACTAACTAGCCCGCCTATCAACTCTTCTGCTCTTCAACTCTGTCACGTTAATAAAAAAAATTCACTGTCCGTTATTCCTCTGCCTACGCCGACTGGACGGCGAAAACCATCTTTTTCTTCTTAGTGGATTGTATTGATCCTACACCCTTGAAAGCCTTTTGCACCTAACACGATTTTGCACTGCCTCCGAAATCAGCCCACCTTTGACCCAGTCATGACGACATGTGGTGACGTCATAATGACCTTACGAGAACGTCACAAATTATGGCGACGCGGGACTTGATGATTACGTAATATTGTGACGTAGTCGCATATTTTGCATACTAATGCCGACCCTGACGCAGACACTTTCCCCGTTAGATGAGACATCTAAGGATTTCGCCTTTATAATGGCAGCAGATCCAATATACCCTGTTGGAATCTAAAACAGCGAAGCTCAATTTCGCAGCATCTGGATGTCGTCCTTGCTCGACGAAGCTCTTCTACTGTTCTACACTCTTAATAAGACTACAATGCACCTTCGAACGTAACCAGCCTGAAAGCATTTCATAGGCGAGCTGGTTTGCAGTGCTACTTAGGTTGAATACCCCGCTTCCCTTTGGAGCATTAATGGAGCCGCGAACACTCTGGTAGGCAGAGGAGAACAAAGCAACAGTGTTAAACAACCACTTGCACTAGTGAGTGGTTGTCTGCCGGTATGATTTCATCATTATCAGCCTGACTAAGCGCACTGCAGGGCAAAAGCCTCTCCCATGTTCCACCAGTCAACCAGACCATGTGCTCGCTGTGGCCACATTATCCCGCCAGACTTCTTATTCTCATCTGCCCACAAAACTTTCAGCCTCACTCGTTTACCTTCTCTAACAGAGTATAATTTTCTCCTCTTAAAGACCAGTGACGTGCTACATAGCTCGCCCATGCCCACTTCTTGATTTCGACGAAGATTTACTTAACACTCGTTTGTTCCCTGACCCACTACGCTCCCTTCTTGTCTCGTAAGCATAGGCGTGCGCAGGGTTCCCCTTCAGGGGGGGGGGCTAAGGCTCGTCGCAGCGCCCCCCTCTCTCTTCAGTCAATGCAGGGGGGACACTTTGCGCCCCCCCCTTCTTAGGTGACTAGCGGGGGCAACCGCCCCCCTCTGCCCCCCTCGTGCGCATGCCTATGCTCGTAAGGTTACACCTGTCATTTTCCTTTCCACGGCTCTCTCTGTCGTCCTGGTCGCTGGTCTAATTTGAAGAGGCACAAATAAAAGAAACTAGACGAAATACTCGAAAGTATAATTTGTTCGTTGTGATAAATCAAATGGAGAACTTGGGTCCCCAGCAGTGCAACCTTGTCGCCCGATGAAGATGTCTGGTTGCCAAAGCTTCGTCGACGTCTCCGTGGACTGGAAAATAAAATAAGTTATTCGCAGATGGATCACTTCAGATACGGTACCAAAATATACTTCGTTCTCACTTTCGAAGGAAAGTTGCAAATGTAGCGCGCTTGTATCACGTAGAGCAGGAATTTGCGAACAAAACATAGCATGCGCAGACGAAGCAGTCGTTAATACACTATCTTTTGGACCATTGACTTGGATTGACAATACGTATCTGTGTAAACAAAGCTTATCAATATTCAGCTTAAAAGGTGCGTTAAACAGGCACACAGCACAGGACGAAAAAAGGTCACGCAATGTAAAACGGAACACATGAAGCACGGCGTTGCGTTCGACGTCGTCTGTCTTAGTTTTCATTTTTTTAGTTCTGTGCTGTGTCTCTGTTTACTTAGCGCACAATTTAAGATGAATGAGCCCCTACTCGCCCGCCTTATAGTACTACTCACTGAAGCAGTCTCTGATATGAAACAAGAATTAATATCAACACAAAAATGTGGGGTGTCAACAAATCGTCACTCACAAAACAGCTGTGGCGTAGTTTCCACACGTTACTGAATAATTGCCTGGGAAGTTCTCGGCACCGCTTGTATCACTTTCTCGAAGTTGTATTTTTTGAACTCGTGTAAGCATGAAGTGCTTGCGGCTAACACGTCCTAGGAGTGGTCATGTGTAGTTAAAGTGAACGCGCTGCAGAACAATTATAATAAAGCGTGAAATGTGGGACCTTTGCGAAGATTTTTGCGTCTCTTACGGTGCCTGGGCAACAGCCCTCAATGCGGGACCGTCCCGTGGACCGCGGGCCAAGTGGTCACTCTGTACATCGGCGACACACAGACACGATGCTCTGGCGAACAGTTATACCTTGCAGATTGGTTCTGCGGAATCCCGCGAGATGACAACCACAGCTTTGTAACACGAAGCCACAAGAAGATCCGTACGGATTTCTCAGGCAGAAATCGTCTTAGTTGCCGAGAAATGCGTCCTGGTGCGGGATTGTAACCCGGGACCAACGCCTTTCTGTGGAGGTCGCTGCACCCTTCGGCCACCTTAGATTTCGCGGTACCAGATGGTAATATTCTGTGTCCAGCGATTCCAGTTGTCGATTAATTCACCCTCGCGCTGCCGATTTCTAGCTTCCTGCTTTGCTGATTTGGTGGAGCGACCGCCCCGCAAAGGCTTTGGTCCCGGGTTCGATCGCCGGACAAGGAAGAACTTTTCGGCACCTAAACAGCTTTCCCACTGAGAAATCTGTATGGATTTCTTTGCGGCTTCATGCTACAAACAGGCGGTATTCAAATTCCCTTTCTCCTTTTTGCATCCTTTTACGAAACGCCAGAGAATAGCTCTCGTTGCGGGACATTACAATAGGATGAGTCGTGGTACGAGTGGTCACCCTAAATCAGTACACCACGAAGACACGAGGCTCTGGTCAACACACACATACCGTGTGCCACGGCTCGACGGAAGGCCCCTCTTCACTTGGGAAGCAGGTAGTGCACGGGCGGCATGTCCTCGATGTCCTCGCCGTTCTTGTCGTTGCACAGGAGATCGAATATGAGATTGCGCACGTGCGGCTCGATGGGCTTTTTGGACACCTGGGCCACCACCTTGCTCATGCTGGGATGAGAACACAATGATGCAAATACGCACACTTTTTCTTTTTCATACCGACTTCAAATGTGCAATAAACCTTTCCTGTAGGTCAATTGAGGAAATGGACAAAGCTGCCACTCTACTGCTTGGAGACAGTAGGGGAAAAACATGCTCAACACAAAGTGAATATAATTAGACAGATTGTAAAATATGTCATAAGTGCAGGACTGCAAGCAGTTTTCATATAAAGTCATCATTAGCCATCCTGAAGATAATGCAATTTTCAGCTTTGTACCACGGCTGCCAAAAGAATAAAGTAGCACGAAAATTTAGAAGCGTGTGTGAACAAAATCAATACTATGTTTCTAGCGCTATCTGGTATACAGATTGGGCTGTATCTTAAAAAAGAATTTCTGCTCTAGGTGTTCTAGATCATGAAATATCACTCTGATGAAGTGAATAAGTGACCAGGTAACACTTCTAATCCAGCTCAAACGCAATATTGCAGGTGTAATCTTCATTTTATAAAAAAATATTGAACTAAGTTTTACACGTGAGACAATAGCTGTAGATTGCACAGGAGATCGAATATGAGATGGGAATATTCAGTAATACCACCAGAAATTTACTTTTTCCTTTGAATATTTGTTTTTCGTGTCTGCAACGGTAATGTCGTTTTAATTATTTTAATTCTTACTGGTGTATTGAAAGCGGTGAAAGAAAATTTTAATGAAAAGTAAGCAGTACTACCTAGAATGTTCTCGGGCAGATTCACTCCAGGACAATTAGAACGTAAACTGCTTGTAGAGCAAGGAGTTGCGTATCAGGCATTGTTTTTAAAGACGATAGTCTTTCTTGGGATACCTAAACGGAAAAATTTTGGTCTGTCTGTCTGTCTGTCTGTCCGTCCGTCTATCTGTCTGTCTGTCTGTCTGTTTGTCTGTTTGTCGGCACGTCACACGATTCAGCTAGCTGGCCAAACTTTAACCACCTGCCTTACGACCTCCAATCTTGACCAAGAAGCATGTGTTCATACGGGTGAGCGTGGGCAATTAAAAATCAAATATTACGCATATCTGAGGCACAACATCAATACCTTAGTACTATTCACAGTGTTCCTTTAAAACAAAATCTATAGATACGTAATTATAAAGATCCTAGTGTTTATTACGCGGCGCTGCTGTGTACAAAACAAGTCTCCGCCCAGTGATTTAACTTCGACGCTGTGGCTGGCTGTGGTCTACACGGTAGCGCCATCTACAGCGCTACCGGGGAACATCAACACAAGCCGATGTTCCCCGGTAGCGCTGTAGATGGCGTCCTCTTCTGTTTTATCAATGCCAGCCAGATGCGGCTGATTCATCGTAGAAGAGCGCTGTCTCAGGCAAGGCAAAACATATATGGCCGCTTGATGAAATACGACCCACTCTACAAGACATGATCAGAGAACGCAGAGAAGAGACCGACGACCAAATTTCAGCGGAGAAACGCCGGCGTCCGTCTAAGCGCGCCCGGAAAACGTCCGAAAAACGAGCCCAGCGGCTAGCCCAGCTATTAAATTGTGGTACTCATGCCGCTCATGCAGTGCAGTCGGCACAAGACTATCGTCTTTCGACGACATTTGCAGCGAAGCACGCAGATACGCGGCCAATTTTTTTACGCACATCTGTATACTCTCCCGTAGTAACTAATGTATAAGCATACCGCAATGTACAAAGGTGGGATCTTAACCCATTCGATGCTACAGCCAGCCAATCGCCGGGCTCCAGTTTCTAACGCTATTAAGGGGTGGCAGCACTTGCTGGCTTATATAAAGATGCTTGGATACACTACCGATTGATGGCAGTCATTACTTGTGTTCGTTTAAGGAACATTGTTGACATTTTTTTTCGTTTTTTTTTTCTGCGCTTTGGTGCTGTTTTTTTTTTTGTCCAGTTGTAGAAGGAATGGTGACGCCTTGCACCTTGAACGGACTGAGTGGACTCGTTTTCTATGCCAGATTTCTCGTAATCTCGTCAAGAAGAACCCTTCACGCCATTGTCAAATGTGGAAGGCAGAAGGAAAAAAAGTGAAAGCCGCTGGGACTCCGCAAACTGTAGTACCGCCCTCCACATGCTTTAAACTTTTTCACGCTTAGAAGCGACTGTGCACTGAAACAACTCGAGAGATCAAAACGTGACTTTTTGTGACGTGTGCATCAATGTATTTTATTGTAGTTTTCATAAAGTACTTTGGCTAGGTGCTTACGAGGCAGTTAAAAGGGAGCGGGTGCACACGCGTGTGCTTTTGCTGAAAAACCCGCAGTACGGAGGGCACGCACGAATGGGTTAAAGTTCAGGGTACGAGGTGAAATGCGAATAATCTATTTAGTGTGAATCATTCTCACGCAATCGAAATCAACGACATCGTGGTAAACTTCAACGCACTGCCGTCACCTGGACGTGGATGTTTAACAAGCCTCCCTAAAAACGAGTTTGCTTTTGGTAACCTAAGAATTTAATTTCTTAATCTGCTCAGACTAACCTGCTTCCTCTTAGAATTTCGTGTGTCTTTAATGTCTGAAATAATAAATAAGGTTATGTCAAATGCTCTTAATTGCAAAGCGTGGTGTTGGAAGGGAAAACTCCTAAACAAGTGGATTGTTTTCGATCATCTTGAGTTTATTCAGCGACATGGAAGCTACATAAGAGTACACATAGAGGTGGTTTTGTGTGAAGAGAAAATAGCTGCATTTCACATCTTGACTAGTCACTTCAACCAGAACACAACAATATAACAAAATTACGAGCACCGGAAAGCGACGACACCAAAGGATACACGCATGTGACCCATAACAGCAAATCGTAATATAAGTCTAAGATACAAAAGAATGATTCAAAACAAATCAATGATATAAATAGTGCTACTAGTTCAGAATCACAAAAAATCACCTAATACTCGTGAATAGCAGAATCAGCACATATTACTGTTGTTTAGAATCTTTTGGCAGTAAATATTCAACTTGACTAGTTCGTACGACATTTAAAGTCCGTAGGCTCACTTTCATTGTCTTGCGAGTAATTTTTAGATTGTAACATTGTAGACATGTGTCTGTGCCCCGTTCGATATGGTAACACCCTCAGGTTAAAAGTAAACGAAATAATGCGAAGAAGGCGAGCTGGAATGCCAGAAACGAAGCCGGTACTCACGGAAGGTCAAGGCGTTCGTTGAGTTTCGGGGGAGACATTGTGAACGAGTAGATGATGGACAGACCGTGGGACAGCATGGTGATCTCAACCTCGTGCTTCGTCTGCGCGAGCACGAGAAAGAAGAAGACGATAGTATAGGTGCCCTGATTAACAGTCGAGCTGAGAAAGTTTTCAAGAAGTCACATGAGACAAAAGTGATTTTTATACAACCCAGACTCTTTATATGTGCATGATGCAGTTACAAGGATAGCTCGGTATGTTACACTATGAAAGATTTCAAGGCAATTGCCTGCTGTGCACTTGCTAATGCATTAAATTATACAATATGGGACTAAACTTCTTGCGAGAGACGCGCCTCAAATTACACTGGCGTTATCAGTCGGCTGCATTGTCCAATTCCTCCCTGAAGCTCATCATTGTGATGACATCACCATGACGTCATCATTGTGTCATGATGACGTCATGTGATGAAATAATCATGACACAATGATGAAGTTACAAATATTTACGATCTGTGACGTGATATGACACTACACGGTGACGTCACAACATGACGTGTTCAGTGCCGTAGGTGATGCCGGTTTTTCTGCCGCTTCGTTCGCCGGCCGCATTCCGCTGAAAGGGCCGCTCAACGACACAAGGCTTTCGCCTTAAAATCTTTGTAAAGGGACAGGTCGGATGAGTATAGTTGCTTTTGCACAGGGACATGATAATAATGCAAGCATGTTATATGTACAAAGGAAGAGAGACATACGCAGGTATGCATCCTTACTTATTTTCTCTTCGTGAATAAGAAAAAGACAGCAGACAGAAGTCAATAGCTTTGTGCAGCAACTTGAAAAAACGCTTCCCTCACGCGAGAGAGATATCGCGCGGCAAAGTTTAGGCATGGTGTGCGTACAAAAGAGAAGCATTATAAACACGGGCCGAGTTTGTGAATGTACAAGAGGAAAAGTGCAGACATGAGGAGGAGCACTTGTCCTTTCGAGTCTTTCTGGTGCTGTATATATTCGAGTTTGCACAACCTTCGCACCACAAAAAGGACGTTGCTGCGCTTGGTTACAAAGTAAGCGCGTGAAAGAACCCGTGATTATGACGCAATGTAGTGTGAGTTGTGTGGAACACAGATCAGATTCTGTAGAATGCGGCGAGTACTATCGCTGCGATTTCATGATCTGTTTCACTAAGCGCGACTTCCCCTGATAGAACGCTGACTTTTTTGCGGCAGCAATATTTAACAGTACATTTAGCTGAGGCCAAGGAAAGTAGAAGAAAAATACTTGTTCGCTCATGTTTGATTCGCTATTTATTGACATTTAATTCACCTTTAATTCACCTTCAGTTAAGAAGAGAGCTTCGGAAGAACTGATAAGCCGCGTTTCCTGTGTTCTTTTTTTTAATGATGCGCACCGAAGCAGTGTGGCCGAGTGTGATGACCGAAGTCGAAGAGGGAGAACTGGGTTGTGGGGTTGGGGCTTGTCTCTGGCTCAGAACAGAATAGAACAGCCAGCCCAGCGATCGGGCGTTGTGTCTATTTGTCTCATTACACTAACACTTGACTCACTGTTAAAGGGGGGCCCTGCAATACTTTTTGAGCATGGTAAGAAAACGCTGCCGATCGGTAGTCGAGGCTCCAAAGAACACGCGAGTCAAATATTATAGCGCAGCACGCGGCCTGGAATTTACAATAAATTCTCAAAGTCAGCTAAAATTGCTTTCTCTTCTCTCGACAAATGACGCTACGAGCTCAAAAAATCACTCGTCACCGCCATTGCATCTGCCAATGTCTGATTTGAGCATGGCGCGCTCGGTAATTACAGGGGCCGCCGTGGGAGGCCGCGACTTGTCCACGCGCGCGCGCGCGATCGCAATGAAGATTTGCGTATTCGAAAAAGAAAAGAGAAAAAGCGCTCAAGGTCACGAGGCGGGCGTGACGTATTTCCTTCCTCCGTGTCATCCCTCCCTGCTTAGCTTCCAGCGCTTTCGTCGGGACGAGAGAAGAGAGAATGCAATTGCAGCGTGCGAAAAATTTTTGTAACTCCACTCGTACTGGACGGATTCTAAAAATTTTTGCGGTGGTGAATTCGTGAGGCAACAAGCTCCTTCAGTGAATCCATTCCATGCGTACTTGGAAAAATGTTGCAGGGTGCCTTTTAATTCAGATTTAACTCTAGCTCACCTTAAATATTATTTGCCCTGCCGTATCCACTATTTATCACTTCCGATTCCTTCCAAACCCTTACCACTTTATTTTATAAATGATTCAGCTTTAATGAAACTTAATTATGACCCAGCACATGCGGATATGCGCCACACGTGGCTTTTGGTACCCTTGCTCTCTTGCTTTTCACGCCGACGGCTGACGTCAATATTTTCACTCGTGAGTGATGTAAGGACTTCAATTTAATAATGCAACAACATATGTGAATATGTGTATGTTAATAAAACACCCACCTTGAAGTAATCCAGAAACTGTTTTAACGTGAGTTCGCCTTGAATCTCGATGCGGTCCCAGAGCGTGTACTCCCGGCCGTTGATCTGGCCGAGCGTGAAGCAAACAAAACACGTACGCTTTAATCCCGTTACCAGTACTTGTGCTCCGTAACACTGTACTTTGAGTTGAGCATGACACACAGTGCGATAGTACGTGTAGTTAAGTGCAAGGCCAGTCGTATGAGCAAGCGCGTACAAAATGTTTGCTGACAGGATCCACCAGAGCGCACATTTCTGGTATGTACGAAATCTCGGAAATGCCTTTTCTGTGTCTTGTTTCTCATGGCCACAGGAACGTGACGGAAAGCTCTAAGTGACTGCCCGTAAAGTTCTCAGAAGTTAGCTATCATACACGTACTCGTCATTGCACGGCGCGACCACGCGTTTGCAATTAACGGTGAAAATGAGCTGTGTCCCTTCCCAATCTTAGCAAGCTTTTCCGCGTCACACTGTTGTATCACGGCGAAAGCGATTTTACAAGCATCCGGTAGGCGATATACCAATACCAGAAAAATTTAGAACCACTGCCCTTTATCTTCTTTTCGTATTGGACTTAGGGCTGTTTTTCGGTATATCATTGTAGTGCCTGTATAATCAGGAGAATTCCTCGAAATTCGGGAGCCTCCCGGACAAAGCGGGCGATTTGACAGGTGTGCTGAGATGATGCAGATTTTGTTACTTCACTTCATTGCTGCATCATTATGTTTGGTCGTAGGACAGTTAGAGGCACCTTTTGAAATTTTTGTTTGCAGCATGAAGTTGAATACGCAGGGATGACAACTTAGGGTCATTGACCGCTCAACTAAATTTTTGACTTTAATTTTTTATGCAGCAACAGTTCTGTGCAAAAATTAGGATTCGTCGTACTGTAAATTTAAGGGCTCGTTTTTATTTCTTAGACCGAACATTAATGAGAACTAACGGACAATTAATGGAAACTAACAGACTTCTCTATAGTTTCCTTGGCATCATTGTCTGTTAGTTCTCATTGATATTGTTTCGTTGTACTGTAAGTTTAAGGGACCCTGAAACAGTTTTTCGAATATCGTAAGCGCTAAGGCTACAGTATCATCAAATCATTTGCCCTACAACTTAAGCGACGCATCATGTGTCGAGGTAGCTACGTGTAGTTACACCCTCCTTCTCGCCACTGCGTTGCCGCCACTATACCGTGCCCATGGTGACTGTCACAGTTGGTCGAACAGCCAGCCATCACTGGCGACCGCAGCGCGCCCCAACGTGCAACAGAGACTAGGTGCGTGGAGCCATTGAAATCTGCTCCGTCAGGTGCCGCCACACTACAAGCCTTTTTTATTTTATTCTAGTGTAAGGTGAAAATCTGCCCGGGTATTCGGACTAACACAAACCATTTGAGAACGATCACCGTTAAGCGTAACCTCAGGCAATGTGGTGGTTGATACGGTAGTGAGAGCCCGATGCTCACTGCAGTGACGAGCTGAAGCGACTCCGTTCGCTAGATGCCTTACAAGCCTTCCACGATGTCGCAGCTTTACAAGTCGTCAATCTCTGAACTTGCGGCACATAAATCGGCTAGGGGAATTCATAGTGTCTGATAAAAAAACCTCTAGATCAGGGGTCTCAAACACGCGGCCCTCGGGCCGCATGCGGCCCGCAAACCTTTTGCGTGCGGCCCGCGGTCCGCACATCGCTATGTTCGCCCCATATTTTTTGTATTCCCATAATAAGTACGTTCGTCAGCTACACAGGCGTATATGGTCTAAAGCATTGTTTTCGGGAGGCACCCTATGTGGTCACCATGTGTTGAAGCGTAACCGTGAAACAAAAACAGTATTTCAGAATCGGCGTCCAGATTTTACTCATTTTGCAGATTGGTATTCACATGTTGCTGGATGGAATCCTGGCCCCAAATCGTCTTGAGAAATGACTCGTATATGATATATGGGAAATGTTTCCTCTTCAATGGTAGTGTTTGCTGACAATGTGTACGAACTAACCCCCCTCCTCCCCCCGATCTTACATTCTTCCCTGACCCGGCTCTTGCGGAACTAAATTCTGCGACTGCGGCCCGCTGCCTGAGATGAGTTTGAGACCCTTGCTCTAGATAATCACTGTCGTGCAGCTAATGTCAACATGGAGGGCTTTGTAACAAAGGCAGATGACTCTCGCTGCCCACCGAAGATTCAGTGGCGTAAACTGGACATATCCAATCAGATCGGTCCCTGGTGCTATGAAACAAGGAACAGTCCTACGTAGAAAGGGCGCGAAAAGTTGAAAACTCGTTCGGCTGAGCCGCTGAGATCTGTAGCGATTCACATGTTCGAAGTATTGTAAAAATTACACATTTGACGCAGAGAGCCTAAATGAACAGAAAAGGGAAAGACGATTTTTCACATATTAGTAAATTATAATTTCACCATGCCGAAAGTACCACTCTTACATCAAGAAGACGCTTAATAAGCGAAGAAACGCACGCAAGAAATTCAGGTGGGGGGTGCCACCTTGACATTCCCGCACCAAACGCCATTATTCAAATATTTTCACGGCGTCTACTAAGTCATACGTAGGTGCTAGTCGGTAAAAATGAAGTAGATGGTACTGCGAGGAAGCCACAGACATAACGTACGTAGACATAACATACAAGTTTCGGGGAATTTTATTGAAAGAATGTCGCCAAAATTCCGAAAATACCGTTTGAAATTCGTGTCGTCACGCGTGGACACTTCGGCGAGGAATATAGAAATGAAACGACGACCTTGATTTTCTAGTCTATTGCGATTAATGGTGCGATTAAGGACATTACGATTCCCAGTGTAGAATTTGTCAATTTAGGCCCATTCATTGGTTTTTCTCTTTAGTGTCCTCTTAAGTCGGTCTGCAAATAATTCTTGGGGCTTGCTTTACCGGATCAATGCGGTTATAGAAAATCATCAAGACCGTTTCAGGGTCCCTTTAGCAAATAACTGTTAAACTTCAAATCCGCTTCCAGGGCTGCACTCATGAATTCTAGCATCCGCCCATATATGAATACCAGTCATGTTAAACAATTTGTGATCGCTTTCTGGAGAACTACAATGTTGTTACTAATTTTCTCAGGAACTGCTTGGCCTATTTGAAATTAAAATTTTAGTTGTTATCTTGCCATCCTGTAGAGTTACAAATACAAGCATATTTGAATATTCATCATCAGTTAAAAGACTGAACAATTCTACCCAATTACACCTTATTTGATCACGCCATGGACAAAGACTCCTTTTATACCTATCTCCCTAGAAAATTAATGTATTATAGAGGATAGTTATGAACCAACTGGATACACCCACCTGCACTGCATGACAAGACCTAAGATAAGAAGGTTGCCTTCTCACCACGCTCTTCTTGGCGGCGATCGGCTCTGTGAATCCGAAGAACGGCAACGCCAGGTTGACGAAGCTGTTTCGGTACAGCTCCAGCTTGCTGTGCCCCTGTACCAGCTGCGCAAGAGTCCCAAGCAAAACGTTCCGTGAGTACATATCACTCCTTAGAATATCCGTAACATATATTAATTCGTAAAACTATATACATAGGTAAGCGTTCAGAAATTAAGACGCCGTTGATAAATTCCTTTGATGACAAAAAAAGTAGCCATGCAGGCACGGCCACAAAAGGAGATAACACAAACGCCTCCTAACAACTGAAAGGAGAGCAGCGTGACGGAAAAGAAAGTATGCGCAAAAAGTTATCTGCGCATGCGCAAGCGTGCAGCAATACCTGTCAGTCCGGAACACGTGGGGGTCTACGTGATAGATAACTACTCGGGCATTTCATTTCTTCTTTATGCCGTTTAATCGACTAACTCGAACCCCGAACAGGCCCAGTCGGGCACCCCACTAAGTTATACATCTCATAAAGAAAAATAAAAAAAAAACCCAAATCAGTGTACTTCTTACAATGAATCCCCAGCCAACCCAATTCACGCAGAGGTTCCGAGGATGATGGAAGCTTGAATCGATGAAAAATCCCGGAACACACAGGCTGTCACTGGAGTTAATGTTTCGACAATTGGTCGTGTCTTTTCGTTCTTTCTCCCCCCCCCCTCAGCCCCCCCCCCTTTGTTTAAACACTTCACCTCTCCTTTTCCCCTGTGGTTGTTGAGGGAGAGGGTATGTAGCGTACAGATGCACGCTCTAAGGTAGGTAGCTGCTGCCATGAAGAAGGGAAGAACACTTGTCCAAACGTCGGCGACACCTCGTGTTCAACGAACGAAGATAAATGTAAGGTATCGTTTTGCTTTGTTATACACACCCTAATGAGTGCCAACAGACTAGGCAAGAAAATTATTGTGGATGTTATTTGTAGTAATTATGATATAAATGTGAAGAAATCTGAACAAATTTTTGTCTACTGGCGTCGCGTGCAACGTCACGCTAGTAGGTAAAAAAGAGTGTTCCACACTCGCCGTGTTGCCTACGAGCGGCGCCGACTACCACTCCCATGTTTAAATGCCCAGATATGCTCCATAAAATGGACGGGAGGACGACTGCCACCGTAGCTCAATCGGTAGTGTATCGTACGCGTTATTCGAAAGATGCAAGTTCGGTCCCTGCAGGCGGGAAGTTGTCATATTTCATCCCCTTTAATTTATTCACATTTATATCGTAACTAGCCCAAATAAGATCGTCCATACTTTTTTCTAGCTTGATTGTCTGTTGGTTCTCATTAAAGTAATGTCTAACAAAGAAAAACAAGCGCTTAGATTCCCTTATTTCATCATTTTAGTCCCACTACTCATCCCACTACGCGCCAATGCCCCAATTTTCAGCCACCAGTCACCCCACTACTCGGCAGTTTTTGTGGGGCAAATCGATGATCCCAGTTTTTTTGCGAACAGTCATAACACTAACGACGGCATGACACGGTCACTACAAGGACAACTTCAGAACCAACAAACATAAATCAGAGTGATTCTTACAATGACTCGATCACCAACTAACCCAAAGCCCGTTTACCTTGTAGAGCTCAAGGCAGACGAGACCAGCGACCAGGGACGTGGTGGTCGCAATGGCCAGGATGATCTTTCCGGCAATGAGCTTGCTGTGGTGCCGGTCGGCCAGTTGGATGTCGTAGTTGGCCGCGCGCAGGTTGGACGCCGCCACGATGAAGTCCATGTGGAAGTTGGTGTCGTCGTCCTTTTCAAACTCCTGTGGTGTGATGCTAACGTCCACCAGCTTGAAGGGCAAAGGCAGCTCCTTCACGATGTTGCTGACCCGATCTGGGTCTTGGAAATAACGAATGACCCAAGATTTGGAAATTACAGTCAGCTCCCTTTGCAGTTTTGTGCTACAACTCAATTAGGCTTCCTTTTGTTAACTAACAGTTCTATTGCAGGGGTTGTATATAAGACCTGGAGGCATAGGTCGGCAAAAAAAAATGTGGAGCTCTCTCAGACTCACTCAAGAAATATATATTGCGCTTAGTGCTCACTCAGACTCAGACTCACCAAAATTTTCTTCAACCGGACTCACTCGGATTCAGACTCACTAATTTTTTTTCCTCAGAGGGCCCGCGAGAGGGCGGTCAGGTTTAACCTGGTCGTCATCCAGTGGGCCTAGCCAGGTGGCGTTGAGTTTACTCGCGTATGTTGTGGACTGAATAAAGTTGTTTCACTCACTCGCTCACTCAGCCGGACTTACTAGGACTCAAGCTCACCAAAATTTATCTCCACTCGGACTCACTCGGACTCAGACTCACGGCTCGATCTGAGTCTGAGTGAGTCGACTCATGCCTGGAGGTGACCCCAATGCTTCACGTAGTAGTTTATCATAGTCGCACTCGCTCGTGTACTCCTTGGGTGAAGTCCTTGGGTGAAATGAGTGTTTTGTGCGCCACGGATGCGAATCTCAGAGGAAATGTAGAAAGAGGTGCGTGGTTCATATCCGCTCCGCAGGTGCGGCAGTGATTCCAGCTGCTTACGAGGAAGGCGTGTGCTGTTTGAATCAACTTGTTCGCTAAATTTTCATTAACTATCCCGACCGTTAAATAGGACTTTACGTTAACTTAAGCTCCGACATCATATGCATCCACATGAACTATTAACTTGAACCAGAAACCATATATGTTGTACAAGATTTGTTGTTTAAGTAAACGATGTGTGAATATTAAAAAGAAACCGAAGGTAAGAGCTCGATTAAAAGCGCTTGGTAGAGATAGCAATGCGTCACTCATTGGTCGTGCCACTGACAAGCTGCCTAAAGGCAGCTTGGCGAGTCTACAAAGCTAATGTTCAGCAGGTAAGAAGCACCGAAGCTTCTACAGTTTTGAAGCAGAAATAAGTACCCCCACAAAGCTACAAGAAATACATGGAACAGTGTGTTCATGTGCGCAAACTAAGCCATGTGTATTTAAACGTATAGTGTGAAGCTCTTCACAAGAACAGGTAAACAAATCAAAATTAATGAAAGCATTGCTAATTAAGAGTTGTTTTTTTGCGTCAATTGAAAGGCCATGCCGTCAAGTGCATAGAAAATGTACTACTAAGTGTGAGTGCACCCCGGAAAAGTATATACAGCATGTTTTTAATAGCTAGTTTTGGTTTCTACTATGCCCTAACTAAACAACAGGGGATAAGCTTCTTGTGACGTGCTCGTTCAATATATCGTGACGTTTCCACGGCCGCTCTGCACCGTGGCTCCATCGGTGACGCACAAGCGGCCATTTTGATTGTTTCAATGACGCAGAAGCAGCCATTTTGGAAGTTTTGGTACCTCACGTCATCACAACTAGCGAGACTGCTGCGTGATGTCACAAGAATTAGCACTGCAGCCTGACGTGAGGCTAGGGCCGATGTCGGTGGGTGCGCCTTGGAAAGATATGTTGATATTAAAGTCAATTATTTCAGTGACTTTAATATCAAAATAAAATATCTTCCCAAGGCGCACCCACCGACATCGGCCCGCTCACGTTAGGCTGCAGTACTAATTCATGTGATTCCATGCAGCAGACTCGCTAGTTGTGATGACGTGAGGTACCAAAACTTCCAAAATGGCTGCTTCTGCGTCATCGAAACATTCAAAATGGCCCCTTATTAGCGTTTCCTGAGCTTCGCATTTGCCCACAGCCGTCTCTGTATACAGGATATTTGTATGAGAGTAAACACACCTTTCGAAAAATGTTCTCAGTACCTCTATAAGAAGAGTTGCATAAGTGTAATGCCGGTATTTTTTCCTAGATTGAGTCGAGTCCTTTGGACAATTCATTCCTCGCCATGTCTTGATGGATAGCTTCATATTTCTTTCTGGTTCGGTGCATTTTCTGAGGCTTGTATTATTTCTAATTTCTGAGTCAAAGCCGACACTAAGACATTTTAGTGTCTTAAGAATAATGTCTTAAGAATTATTCTAAGGGCTTCGGTATTGAAGTATGGGGAATGGGAGGTAAATGGGCTTAGGTATGTATTGCCTATGTAGTAATAAAATAATATGACTGTATAAAATCGTAGTACAAACTGATTAAAGTCGAAGTGTTAAAATAGTTACGGGCTCTGATTAAAATTCTAATGCCGTATGCTAGATTTTTTCCGGAAGTTAATGACATGGTTAGAATATTTTAGGTTGATGGCAAGAATAACTCCTAGCATTCATTGTCAGGAGCGATGAGCATGTCATTAAGTGCGATAGTGCTTGGGATGAATGAAATTTTGTTATTTGAGGGGAATTTCATGAACTAAATTTTTGGAAGATTAATACTGAAGACTTACAACGGCACCAGGTTCATCTTTATGTAATTTTAGCATCAAAGAGTGAACTGATTTATTAGAGGCAAGTATAGTAGTGTCATCAGCACAAAGAAAGGGTTCAGAGTTAGTAACTGTTTGAGGAAGGTCATTTGGCTCTCAGTCGAGACTGCAGGGAAAAAGCGGCCGTAGGTGTAGCAATTAGCCTGGTTTGCTACGGAGCACGCTGAGTGGGCTGGTCGTGGCCCTAACACTAACAATGGGGTTATACTGAATGCATGTCCTCTAAACGTACCGTCAAGTCCTCCGGCCCGAGACGGCGCGTCGGTTTCGGTGACCGATATCTGCACTCCGGCCTTCGGCTTGAACACGGGCACCTTGACCTTCTCGAGGATGTGGCCGATCTCTTGTCGGTCGGTGCAGTTGCGGATGCCGTAGACGGCTGCTCGCAGGTTGGCCGCGGCGACAATGTAGTCCATGTGAAGCTCCTGCGAACAACGCACACGTAACAGGCAAGCATGAGCATATGGCTGCTTTGCCACTTAATCTTTATTCAACTCCGCTTCTCTCTTTGGAGTCACTATATCTCTCTTTCACAAGCATGAACGAACTACAAGCCGCCTCGGTGTGACGCCAGCCTTTTGAGACGAGGAAAATCATCATTGTCGTTGCAAGGATTGCTTTTCGGGGCAGGTTTGAATGGCATTCGAGGAATGCTTATCAAGTTATACAATAGAATCTCGGCAAACCGTGGTTCACTAACGTAATTGCCGCTTAAAGAGAACTGCTTCGAATTCGCTTAGTTTCGCATTTGTGTCCCGCATACCAAATGTTCTACGAAAACGAAACTCCCGTTAAGGTATGAGGCCAAGTGGCAAAAGCGATTTTTTATTCAAAATGTCGTTTTCTGGCTTTTGGTCATGTTAAATGCCCCATTTATTGCCCATAATTTTACTGTACAATGTTTCTGTCTACGCTGTTTTTTTTTTCAAAAGATACAAGCAAAAATGTTAGATCACCCATCACCTACGAAACCGAAACTGAAAGTGCAAGTCACAGGTCGGCGAACTCACTCATGAGTCGACTCACTCGGACTCAGACTCACATCGTGCCGTGAGTCTGAGTGAGTCCGGGTGAGTAATATTTTCGTGAGACTGAGTCCGAGTGAGTCCGGTTGAAGAAAATTTTCGTGAGTGTGAGTCCGGGTGAGTCCGGCTCAGGAAAGCTTTCGTGAGTCTGAGTCCGAGTGAGTCGAAAGCACAAGATATATTTCTTGAGTAAGTCGAGTGAGTTCCACTTTTTTTTTGACGACCTATGGTCCTGTCTACTCATCTTCAACATTACCATCAACCTTACTTGGATTCACGTTTATACTCACGTCTGCTCACACGTATTCCAAAGCAGTATCGTTCATTCACCATTTCAATAATTATTGACCAGAAGCATGAATTACGTAGGGGGGTGCCTTGCAAACTCCGCACCGCCAACTATTCCAGGGAAGTTCTTGATAAATATATCTTATGTTGTCATCTCTTTCAATAAAAATGTCCTTACTGGTTTACAACCACTCATAACTTGGGTGTTCGAAGGTACTATATCAAAAGGCGCCAAGAAGAACACCGATTACGTGAGATGTTGGTGTTAAAGAGCATTGACACCATGGTCGAAAAGGCTAAATTCTAGAATAACGGACTCATGAGTCGACTCACTCGGACTCACTCAGACTCACATCATGCCGTGAGTCTGAGTCTGAGTGAGTCCGGGTGAGTAATATTTTGGTGAGACTCAGTCCGAGTGAGTCCGGTTGAAGAAAATTTTCGTGAGTGTGAGTCCGAGTGAGTCCTGCTCAGGAAAATTTTGGGGAGTCCGAGTCCGAGTGAGCCCCAAGCGCAAAATATATTTCATGAGTGAGTCTGAGTGAGCTCCACATTTTTTTGCCGACCTATGGTGCCAGTTTTGTGTGAACCATCAGATTAGCTTGATATGTAGTATTTTGTTGGTTATTCAGCAATCATATCAAGTGCGTACTTGTAATAATGCTCTAAAAGCGTTACCAACACATCATTTTTAATCATAAAAGTCACAAACTTCTCATGAGGGGAACGCGTAACGTGGTGAATGTGTTGTTCAAGCTCAAGGACACGTATGTGAGCCTGTAAACTATCAAAGTTGCTTTGTTTGACGCTGTGTGTCATTTCGATAATGAAACAGAAGCGGATTTGATATTTTAACGCGAAAGTGTTTTATGCAGGAGTCCACCAAGACTTCAGTGACGTATTTCAGTCACGGAAATGACATCGAAAAAATACACATGATCAGAAGACAAAGAAAAAAAAGTTTCGGCAACGGGAGTCGAACCTACCACCTTTTTGTCCGCTATAAACGATGCCAGGCACGCTATAGCCACTGCGCCACGGTCACATACTCTGTAGGATTTACAAACGCGCCTTGTATATCTACCACCATCCTCTCACAGTGCTCTTGCGTAAGTGAAGTCATGCATCATGACCGCGAAATTCACGATTAGTTCCTTCAAAGCGTCGTTTCTACGCGTCCGTCCCATTCGGTGTGTTTCGAATAGGAGGAGTGCAGTTTTGTCGATGCATTAACGCACTGCCAGGTGGCGACGTTACTCCCAGCGTCAGCCTCGCTCATAGCATCCATCCAACCAAAAATAGCTCTGCTACGCGCGATTACTTCGCGTGGCCATAGGTGGCTAGGGTGTACTAGAAGCTTCTAGTACTCTCTAGCGTGGCCGTAACTCCGCGTTCCCAAATTCCACTCGCCCCGCGAAAACTCGCAGCCGGACAGCGGCGAAGACACGACGCGCGTTGCGTTTCCCTCTGGTCGGGCAGTGGTGTCCAATAACTCTAACATGCCCCGAGTAGGCGACCTTAGCCCAAGTTCGGCGTCCGAAGTGACGCTCTTGTGGCTGTCACACCGCTTTCTCCGATTCCGCTCACACCGTTCAGCTGCCACAAGCATCTATGACCATAAGGGTTTGTTTAATCATTGATCATGGATTTAGCCGTCCGGATACAGATGTACCACCAAGCATCAACGTGGATGCATCCACGTTAAACGGTGCTTTAACTGGAAAACACGAATAGACATTGTGCAAACTGTCTTATATCAATGTACAGAACACAATCAACTACTTCTGTAAGGACACGTTTCACTTTCATGTATACCAATTAACGTACGTGACGAAGGGATCAACCCAACCATGTTTTTTAGATGCGAAGCATGTTATGCTCGAGGGGCTATGTCCGTCCCTCCCTCCCGCGTCCCGCGTCCGGCCACTCTCATGAAGTAGGGAAGCACCCATTATGCGAACCAGAATACTGTAGTAGTAATATGAAGGCCGTCAACCACTACCACAGTCACCAGTCATGGCCGAGAGCACAGATAGGCTGCTTAGCAATGGCTAGGCAGGCGGTGTCTGTCCTTGAGCTTGCTTGCATGTTTGGGGGGGGGGCTTGGTCCGTTTTTCCTTCCCGCGTCCCGCGTCCCACACCCTACTGGGCATGCGCGTTCCCTCCCCCTCTCTCTCACCCCTTTCTCTCCTCTGAGAAATCCTCTACTCTACGGAGCGGCTTCCGCGTCCCACATCCCCACAGCGCATGCGCGTCCACTCCCCCCTCTCTCCTCATAGGAATCCTCTACTCTCTACGGAGCGGCTCCCGCGTCCCACATCCCCACAGCGCATGTGCGTCCTCTCCCCCCTCTCTCCTCTAGGAATCCTCTACTCTACGGAGCGGCTCCCGCGTCCCATAGCACATGCGCGTGTCCTCCCCCCTCTCCTACGGTCTCTCCCGTTCTCTCCTCTAGGAATCCTCTACGGAGCAGCGCGCACGACAGGTGGTACGACAGCTGCATACTCCGCGGGGGCCGCCACGGTAGTTCCGCGGTATGAAAATGACGGCGCGCGCCCGGGCACTCAACGCCGCGATGAGTGCCCGGGCCGCTGCCGCAGCGTCGACGTTTCTCCCGCTCAAGCTAACAATCTCCCCCGCTGCTCCGCATCCACACATGGTTCCCTTTAGCGGGAGATGGGGAAGTTTTTAAAAGCAAATTCATTGATCCTGGCTTCTACACTGCAAAACCTTGCCTCACAAATGATTGGCACCGTAGCGCGAAAGCGTCCTGTCATTGCACTGATGCTGCAATACAAGCTAGAAAAAAAAAAGATTCAGAGTTGCCGCTCGAGCAAAGGCACACAGTAGTAAGGTCAACGATAGAACTGGCTACAAAGATTGAGAATTGTAGCGCTCCTGATCATCTAGTGTAAGCGCTGCACCTGTTTCAAATCTTTTTTGTTGATTTTCTCAGAGCTTAGATTTTTGGTTTTTTCCTTACTCGAACAGTGATAATTTTTTTGCTAATAAACATCTCTCATTAAAACTTTGCACACTTCCTTCTAACATTAGTAGGCTGCAATGAACCTGAGTAAGTGAAATCGTGCCAAAAGATTTAATATGGCTGCCTGTTATACGAATGTGGCCCTAGTGCTAGTAGATAGTTTTTTTTGTTATTTAATGAACTTGTTTTTAATATTCATCAGATCTCATTTGTTTTGGTGCATTACAGAGGCCAAAGCTATTTTTGCGTCCCTACAAAAAAAGAAATCGTTTTTAATGAGTGGAACTTGAGTGAGGACTGTTGGCGTAAGGCCCACTTTTAGAGACATTTTTGATTATGGAAAATTAAAAAACAGCAGGACTTGCTTTAAAATGCTCACATGTGCCTATAACTATGTGTTTTATATTGTAGGCTAATAATCTTTAGTGATTATTGCTTCTGAAAAAATTTTTTGCAAACACTCGGCCTCATACCTGGAATGAAACGTATTTTACCGGTATCTTCAAAAACTGTGTAATGAGGTTCTACTGCGCCGAAAGGGAGAAATGAATACCCGAGTTCCGATATGGCCTGCAACCTTGCTCTTCAGAGAGCGAAAACAATGTACTTACCTCGCTCGCGTCGAACTCGATCGGATGGGGACAGCGTTTGAAGCCGGACCAAAACAGCGCACCTGTGGACGTTTGCTGCGAATACGGCGGGAACAAACAAGCGAAAAATCACGCATGGTATTCAACACCACCGCTCGCAATGTGGTATAAGGGTTTATGTCGCATGTCACATCCGCAAGTACCTCAAGGCGATAAAAATGTACCTATGTTCTCCTGAGGTGCTCCTGCTCAAGAGTCGGCGTCGTGAACCAATAACTCAGGTAATGCAAGGCGACAGCACCCGCACATCTCCTGACACTAACTAACAATGATGATATCCTGTATTTATTGGCAGAAGGGCCAGGTGTAGCCAATAAGTGCCATTACAGATAATGCGGCGTTAACGGTGATCAATGATTTACGAGTGGCCGAAAAGCACACGTTACAAGAAGTGTAAAAGATACATATAAAATAATGACTCTGAGACGTGGGATGGTCTGTGAGGGTTCCATGAATGAAGTTATCATGCTAATATGACATGAAAATGCAGGTGTTGTACGAATGCCTCCTCAAACCCTTTGAGCCCAAAAGCCGGAAGATGAGTGATATTTAATCCAAGTACCGCATCAATGACCAACCAATGCCACTGAATAGACTTCAGAAAGTTCGAGAGCTGAATGGAAAGAACCAAAAATATAACATCACATGTGTTGACTTACGTGATCCTTCGGGAAGTTGTAGAGGAGCTGCTTGATCTGGTTGCTGTACTGGCTCTCGAAGTGCAGTCTGGCCCACGCCACGCAGTCGGCAAAGGACTTGGGCCTCTCGTCCACGAGCTGCTGCTTCACGCTCGCAAGCTTGTCGGCCTGCACAGCACATTTCACAACAGCGCGCTCGTAACAGAACCGCGGGAAAAAAAAGATGTTGGTGAAATTAAGGGTAATTATGTTGGTGCGGGAAACTTCGCGAATTGATGTAGGATTATTTTTCTTCTCTCAGATTATTAGTAATTATTTATATTAGTTTTTTTATCCTTTTCTTCCTTTTCTGTCTCTTTGGAATAAGAAACGTAGGAAACTTCAGGATTGGTTGATCAACTTGTGAATCCTGCAGAATGTCCGTTTTCGCGTCATTATGCATGATCAGCGAGTTAGCGATGTTAGTAAGGCAATTCCGACTCCCAATGAAACCGAAAATCAAGCCTTGTTTTTCTCTTTTAATTAAGTGTCCATTAACGATTCGACCTATTCTGATTCCTCTCGGCGTATAATATGCAGTGCATGATTTAGACTACCACTGCGCAATTAACTAAATTGGCAAAAGAAAATAGCAGACTATAGCGGTTACTTCGCCTCTTATCACATTTACTGTGACAGTACCATTTTTATCCCGAAAAACTGTTGTTCTGTTTTTGTAATAACGACTGTGGTATTTAGTTAGCCTAATGACGCGGATTCGAGGCCAATCCATCTTTGAGCACCCAAATGCTGTCACAAAAAAATTATTTTGAGAGGTAGACAGAAGAAAGTGGCAGAACTTGTGAAGACCTTGAGCAGTGGTTTTCACAGAATGTTTCGCATTAGAACTGTAACAGACCTGTGGCTGAAGGAGACTTGTTGGTTTATTTTGCCCTCTTTTTATACGCACTACTCACGGCTCAGAATTTTACAGCACTCAATGAGACTGCAAAGTAGTGCTGAATACGATGTCAGCACACAACGAAGAATATCACTCCAGAAAAATGAGATGAACCTTCACATGTGTGCGCGCGTCTGAGTAGTTACAGAAGAATACAAAGTAAATAATAACTGCTCTTTTAGCACACAACTTTGCTTCAAAATTGCGAGGTATTCAAGGAAATGTACCCCCTTGAGAATACTGCGGAAAGTCGGCTAGACGTATTATCATGAGCTCATTGTAATTGGTCGCGTTCCATGATTGACTTTCGCTACGCGACGATATCCCTAATTTTAGTGCACAGATGCGGAAATTAATCGATCAAATTAAACCTTATAGGAACATTGGGAAAATACACAGAGATAAGTGTATTATTCAGGCTTGGTCTTGATAGCTTGTGACTGGCGAAATAGTAAAAGTGAACAGTTATACAGTAGAAGGTGTTGCGAATAAATACTATAAAAGCGATCGCAAGTACTCTGCAATTTTTCGCAAAAAATGGGTAAGTGCTTGTAGGATATAAAATATACTGTTACGGTGAAGCGGCAACGGTGAGACGAAGGAAGAGGAGAACGAAGTGGGCTGTCTTGGAAGCAACTCGGTGTCGGCGTGGCTACCCTTCGCTATTCATTAGTTAATAAACACACCCCATCGTAACAGTTTTGGTGGAGGTGCTGGGTACGATAACGGCGACTCCGACGAACGACGACGCACTGACCGCTGAGGCGCAATACGTGGAGCTTCGCCGAAGTCGACGAATTGCTGGCCTGCCACCTGCGATGGCTTCCGACGGCAACAACGACAACCTGCAACCTGCTTCCAGTATTCCGTGGCAGCCCTACATCGAGCCCCGACCCTTCGCCGGACAAGCTGGGGAAGATGTCGACGCATGGCTCAGCTTCTACCAACGGGCGAGTCGGTTTAATGGCTGGAATGCTACCGGCCAGCTCAACAATGTAGGTCTCTTTCTTAAGGGAACCGCATCTGTGTGGTTTGAAAACCACGAAGAATATAAAACCCAAAGAGCGCATTGCCTTGTCCACTCTATATTGGTCGGTGCTATCTCTGCTCTAAAACAGCGCTGCTATACACCCAAGCCAGCTGAAATGCGAAAAATGACACTGCTTTGTCTTCCTGATTATTATTTCGAAAGTTGGAATGCAAAAAAAATATCAAAATATTTATTGACCTTGCATTTAAGAGCCATATAGATATTCTTGTGCATTCATGCTTGCGGTATGGTCTGTCTGAACTACCATAACTTTCTGAAAGAAAATGGATAGAAGAAAAATTGGCAATCCTTACTGGCTCGTCCCCTGGAAGCTTTAACGTATTCTCCACAAACGTCGGATCCCTGGCAAAGAGGAAAAAATGGTTGATGTTCAACGCTGTAGTATTCCACAGACATAGTAAGGTCCTTTCAAACAGAAGATACTGTGACCACAGTAGTAGCCAAGTTGGGGGGGGGGGGGGGAGCTTAATTTTAAATTTTTCGAGTGTGTATCTGCAGCGCACACATTTAAACACATGCACAGACATGCATTCAAGGGTGATTGAAATCCCTTCACCCCCCCCCCCCCCCCCCCCTCACCGGGAAAAGCTTCTGGGTACACCCCTGAGATTGACGGTTCAAGACACGAACCGTTCGATACGTTTGTGCAGTGCACAGTGAACGTTGTGTGTCGCATGTCGTTATCTTGCGATAAAGTCTGCGCACGTTCAGACGCGCAGGCACCTCACTTCTGGACTATCTGAAGACAAGAACTACGTAGGGAAAGTTAGGGAAGGTAATTCAGCTGACCACGTGTACTCGATGCGGCTGCGTTCCGATGTCTTTCAAGGCGTGCGCCGTCTCCAGAAGCCGTGAACTGATCACACGTCAGAATAGCGCGGGTGATAGAGAGACTTGATGATAAATGTGTAAGCACCCCTTCAATTTTTCTTCTTGAAGGTGAATAGGAATTTATACGCACACTGCAATCTTTTGTTGTCTGTGATGTCAGTGCTATAAATTGTGTGTTTCTGGGAAAAGTAAACCAAGTTGGAAGTCACTTCTCGTGTGTCTCGCTATCACTGTCCGTTTTTTTTAAGCGCTGTTATTACGATTATGCGTAAATATTGCTTCAGCACTAATTCGGTGTTACCTTTCATATAGTTCACAATAGTAAGACCACAGATATCAAGGCAAAAAACAACGACAACGGGTTAGTCAATTTTTCCTCACTCCAGGTACTTCAGTGCCTCTTCTGGCCTTTGCTTGAACAAGCCTTCGAATTCATCGCGGGCCCACTGTGAAGAAAGAAAAAAATTGATTATTAGCAAACTGCCGAAAATAAAAATTTACATCACAGTGCACAAATGTATCCAATAGGGCCAGAGTGAGATTTGATTGCAGACAGCCTTTAAAGGGACACTGATACGACAATTTCCCGTTGTCCTTTTGCGTCAAATGACAGGCTAGTCCCTCAAGAGCGTAGAAAATGTAAAGTGCGCCCTGAAAATCAAATGCATTATATCCCTAAAATGTAGCTTTGTTTCCTACTTTGCCCCGACGTCCCGAAACAATATGAGCTTCTCGTTGCATGCTCGCGCAAGATATCGGACGATTCTACGGTCGCTCCGCTTCCTGGCTTTATTGGTGACGCACAAGCCGCCATTTCGAATGTTTTCGGTACCTGACGTCGTAAAACTACCCATATTGGTGTTTGAAGACACCAGATTACTTACTATAGCCTGGCGTCATGAGAGTGCTGATCAAATTGCGTGCGCCATGAGAATATCGACTTTAATGTCAAAATGAATATCTTGAAAACATCTACCGAGCTTCACTGTTGCTCAGAGCCGCCTCTGTATTCAGATTTGCATGGCAGTGTACACTCAGCTTCCAAAAGTGGTGTCAATACCCCTCTAAGGGCTTCACGTAGTTACAAGCATAACGGACGACTCAATTCAGGAGTATATATAAATAAGTTGATATTTTTAGCATCCCAAAACCACGATATGATTACCAGGGACACCGTAGCGGAGGGCTCCGGAAATTTTGACCACTTAGAGTTTTTAACGTGCAACTAAATCTAAGTAAACGGACATCGAGCATTTCGCTTCAATTAAAAATGCGGCCGCCGCGGCAGGGATTCGATCCCGTGGCCTTCGGGTCAGCCGTCCGCCACCATGACCACTAGACCACAGCGGCGGGACAGTTCAAGAGTAGTATGACCACGCACCTGCAACGTATGCTCGATGGCGTTGGGGAAGTGCTTGAGCGTGCAGATGGGGATGGACTTCTCGGGCGGGTCGTGCGAGGACGAGTACGACTCGGACAGGTGGGGAACCACCACCTGGACGTTGCCCTTGGTACCCAGGGTACCAGACTCGAGGAGTGGCTTGCCCAGTTGGACGCACCGGAGGTCGATGTAGGTGCCTACGACGACACCTCTAAGGTATTATGTGCCCTTTATTGATGATGTGGCAGTAGACGATGAATATGGCTGGGCATTTTGTAATGGGTGGGAAGCTTTAAACGACCCACTCGCTGCGTAATTCGCATTGTGTGAGGCATGGTCGTTATTTTACTATTTTAGCACGCTATATTACATCTGTTGATGTTATTCTTTGCCTGACATGAAGCCTGCGTATGGTTTTCTTGCCGCGGAGCTCCAAGCACCAGGGTGCCTTTGTGGTTGAAGCGTGGCTTTGTGGAAGAAAACACAGAGGACCTGCATTCGAATGTTGTGTTTTTTGTCATTGTACGCGATAGCGTTTACGGACACCGGCGGCGGCGGACAACTACGCGCCGTAAATCGGCTGTCGCTGTGATGCCATAACAGCTATGGCTGTAAAAGATGCCTTGATACTGCGTAATCTGCGTCGGAAACGGCGTCGCGTGTGTATTGACGTCGTGTTTCGCATAATGCTCATGAGAATTACTGCGTACATGTTTTTTGTGAGATGTGGCTTTCTTACGTACGCATTGTCGTTACGTACGCAATGTACGCAGTACTAAAACATCCGAGTATGAGAGAGTATTAGGACCCGGGTCCCCAATGTGCTTGCACATACAGGCTCTCGAATTTCTGTTCTGTTTTTGGATGCGCCTGTCCAATAGAATAAATCGGGGAGATGTGCAATAAGCTGCAAGAATTTTGGATGATTGACACAGGGCCATGTGCACATGTGTTTGCTCCACATTTATGAAGACAATGCCTTACTGATCTCTTCCGCCAATGTTCCGTAATGGAGTGGACTAATTGAATCGTCCAGTATGAGCTCTTTCCGTATGATTTGAAGGAAGCCTACACCGATTGTGACAAGACATCCTCATCTGGAGACGCGACCAAGTTTTGCGATTTGTGCGCGCTATTTCCAAGAAAAAGATAATTAAACACTGCGCTAATGGTAAATTAAGCATTATTGTGGCCCGACATCTTTTTTGTCACTTCTGGTTGAAATATTTGGCGACCCATGATCGCTTTGGTGAAGGCAGTAACGCGTTTCACGAGACTTTGGACGTTGGGTGTCTTGAGAGGAATTACAGAATATTTTACAGGCTGTCGCGTGCTGTCGTCGTCTCCTCTAGCTTGGCGTAACGCTCGCAAAACAACGTATAGTATAGCCATCTTTAGCATACTAAGCGCGCGCTCGCGCCACGGAGGCGTCATCTTCCCCTTGTTCTTTCTCTCCCTTTTTTTCTATCTCTTTATTGCCTCTCATTTTTCATTCCATTTCTTCCTGTCAATTTCTTTCGATCTCTATCTGGTTCTTTCTATCTTTTTGTCACTTTCTTCCCTTTCTCCCTTTCAGTCTAATTCTCGCTCCCTGCTTCTTTCTATCTCTTTCTGTCTCTATTTCTTACTCCCTCTTTCTTTCTTTGTCGGGCGCTCTGGTTTTTCTATCTCTTTTTCGTCTGCTTCTTTCTTTTCTCTCTCTGCCTACTTCTTCCTCAGTCTTTCTATCTTTTTTCTCTTTCGCCCAATTCTGTCTCTCTATTTCTCTCTCACTCAATACTCGTTCTCTCGCCCAATCAAGTTATTGCATCTAACTTCGTACAAATCGGCGCAGCGGGAGTGCGCGCACCGGAGGTACATGTTCGGGGAGTGAAACAGAATATGAAGAAAAGGACGAAGAAAGCGCGCACCGGCCTAGTTGTTGCGTTGCACGTGCAAGAAAAGTAGATGCTATTCATGATGACAGTTTTTGCGAACGCGTAACGGCATAACGCAAGACGTAACAGCTCCGCTGCAAAACACCCGACTCACGCGAGTCGACGTTGTCGAGCGCGTTGGCCACTCCGTCCAGGGCGCCGAAGAAGTCGTCCGTGTAGATGTGCTCGGAGTCGGCGCCGACACGGTGGCAGTGAGACACAATCTTCACCTCCGGGTTCATCTTGGCCACGGCCTTTGCAGCAGTGACAGACTTCAGTTGCTGGGAAAAGATGAGAATTTGAGTGACACTTTGAAAGAAAATTTATTGATAATTAGGGGCGTAATTACACGCGTGATTTCCAGAAGAAACTTACTCAAGGACAATGTAAGGAGCTCGCTATTACAATACTGGCATGGAAGTAACATGTTATCATTGGTCAATTACAATGTAATTTTATATCGGCCAAAGAGTGCATCAGGATCTAACGGCCGGCGAGCTGGAAACTACCCTTTCTTTCGCCAGTGAATATAGGAACAAAACAACAGAGATGAGACAGGACAAGCGATGGTCTAACAATTGAATTTCTTTTCTGAAACAACAGCGTACATGAGCAGTGACTAATAAAGTCATGAGGACCACGTGCAAGTCGTCGCGCTTTCTTTATCGATCAATGAATGCGATCTCTCCGTTTCACAACAAAACGAACTGCTTACTAAGACACATGTCCGCATTTTTTATTAAGTTGTACGCCTCATGCATTTATCACACGCCGCTGAAGCAATCTTGGAAAGGTTGGAGAACCGGTAATTTTGAAGTTTTCTTGTTTGCATCCCTGAATCACTACCTAAGGTTGACACATGCATGATAAATCCAGTCAAACCTCTGATATCTTATGAGATCGCTGTATCTCGTAGGTGGTGCAGAGAAGCCACGCAATCTGGTTCGTGCCCGAGTAATGTGTCCCGCCTAGTGAGCGGTGAAATGGGTTGTGTTTTTTCTAGTCCAGTCTCACTACAAATAAGTTGCATCAAACAGAACATTAGCTGCGGTATATCCGACAATTCGTTAAACGAGCAGGACACTCCTCGTTTTAATTCGTTATGACCGATAATAAGTTCTATACATATTCGCTATAGCTTCATTCAATTTAAAAGTTGTGTTAAATTTTAAACGGAGGCTCCTCAGTAGGCACTATTTGAAGCTATGGTTTCCGTAAACTCCAAAATCACACAACAGCTTGCTTTTAGTACTTTAAAGGGTGGCGTGGTCAAAGATACAGATGTTGAGAACATCTTAGTTGAAATGAGACGAAGAAATGGGCAAGGGCAGGGCATGGGCACGAAGGTAAGGTAGCCGCTGGTTATGAAGAGTAACAGATAGGATTCTAAGGGAATGCATGGGCAGAAAGACAGGTGGCCAGATGAAATTAGTAAGTTTGCGGGGCCAACGTGGCCGCAGCGAGCACAGGACTGGGTTGAAACAAGGTAGATGTGTTTGCCCTGCAGTCGGGCGTATCCGGCTGATGATGATGGTGGTGGTGTGGGAAAGCCATGTGCGCACTGTGACAAGCCACGCACCCTTAACAAAAAAAAAAACAAAAAGAAGTACAGCGGGTACATCGATACTCACGCCAACGTCCCATGATCGAAACAGGAACTGCCGGTTCAGGTTGGACCGCTCGATGATGTCCATGTCCGTGACATAGATGCAGCCGCCGTCCGTGCCAAGGCCCATCATGGTGAAGTTTTTGAGCAGTTCGCAACCGATAGCCCCAGCGCCAACCTGTGTTTAAATATGCCTATCATACTTCAACACACTCCATAGCAAAATCGTTGTCGCCGTATGTTCAAGCAGTTTGCTACACTGCTTCCACTAATGCACCTAACTGCCTAGCTTCGAACTCAAAGTGATTTAGGGGCCAGTTAATGCCCTGAATACTGCTGGCGATGGATGCTTTTACATACGTACGCTTAGAGAAACAGATCGAAATGACAGGGACACACTTCAGTGGTTCAACTTCAGTGACAATTACAATCCATGTTCACAGAAGGCCTTGATTTTCTTTGCAGCTGGTGTTTCAGTACCAACGATCCTCGCATAAGCTCTTGAGCTACAAAATCCCCCTCTCAAACATCTCCATAACCTGTATGAGGAAGTAGAGCTGGCAGGTAATGCGCACCTAAATGTGATTAGATGTACAGTGTACTAACCAGAAAGTACTTCTGCGATGCCAGTTTCTTCTGCACATCAGCTCCGAAGACGCACGCTTGAGCTCCATACCGTGTCTTTGCCTGGACAAAAATAAAGGCTAAACTCATCCCCACAAAGAAACCTTGTTTAGGCTATCCTAATGCGTCCTTAACTTTAACAATTACAACATGCACCGCATGCTGGGTTGTTTGTCCCTCCATCCCTCATCTGCATTGGTTATAAGTACACAAGTACTCAAGGACAACAGAGGACCCAAGGTTGTTGGGCAGTACATAGTTTCAACTTCACCGGTATCTCTAGCCTCAACAACAAAATAAGCCACGAGTACCCCAATCTTCGTGGGTCATTTGAAGTTGTATTAGGTTGTTGCCCACAGCCCCGTCTTGAAGACTGGCAGGTGCCACAATTTTCATGAACTGTGAGCAGTCGTAATTTGGTGTACCGCGCCTAATCACATTGTCACATGTAATGTGCATGTGCATCTCAACCTCAATTGGCTGCACGTAACCCAAGCACGAGCCTTGGAAAACCCAATCATTTCGGTTGGGGCAGTACCTTATCTTCGTAGGTCACAGGTACACGAAAAAAAGTGCTACGTATTGAACCACCTTAAGCTACACGCTCTTCAATCTTAGCGTTCATGCGTAGTCGAATCATTATGGGCTGCATGTAGCCCGACTTTTCTAAGTTGCACAGAGACCACTCATCAACTAAGTCCATCAACAATGCTGTACTCCACCAAAGCATAACGATCCCTTCTAACGATCCCAAAGCATAACGAGCCCTTCTAGAAATTGGTGGGAAAGAAACATGGGCATTAGAGCAAAATGGGCATAAAGCTAAGCGAAGAGGAGCGTCTTAGTAGCCTGGTGAGCAAATCTTAAAGAAAAAAAAAACATGAACTCACCATTGCATTCGCACTTCTCTCTGTAACGCTGCCTGTCTGCGGCAGGCACTCGAGGGCATCGTAGTAGAACCACTGTTGAATCGGCATAAACTTGCTGCTGCATGCCTGAGCAAAAAAAAATAATGCTATCACAAAACGTGGAAACACCCGACTCTCTCCTGAAGTGCAACGTTGTGTTCTTAGACTGATGTACTAATGCACGGTGGTGGGAACCAACGCGCAATAGATACGGTGCTACCGACATGTGAAATATCGTACTGGGATCATGAGGTATTTGAGAAGAAATCTTTTGGGTCATAATGGAAATTCGCACCTGTCAGGTAGTTGAATGCTGCTTAGAGTGTCACTAAAGGCAAATATTAAGTCCACGTGGGTTGTGGAAAGAGTGTTGCACAGAGCTCGTATTGCTTGTTTCATGCCGAAGGAGGTCTTAGTTTGAAAGAAAATCACGTTCTAGTAATCTGGATATGGTTAGCGCTACCCAAACTCCCAGCTGGTTTCGAGAATGTCCTTCTGACTTCAGGTCATGCCCCCCCCTTCTTGCTTTGGTGTCCGACAGCCTGTGCTGCGGCGCCACGGGGCAAGGGGCTCTAGCGGAGCACAGCCCAGCAATCATAAAACCTGCGTCTTTCTCAAGAGAAATGACAAGAAGTTGTTTTTTTTTCATTAATCAGGCTGAAATGCTCTAGTTACATTTGATCCTGCCTTCTAATGCACTGAAATCTGCTTTTCTATCATGGATAGTTTCAGTACCCTAATTAATTGTACTGTGGCCCTACTAGCTCATCGCGCTTGTGTTCCAAAATGTCCTACTGGTTACCCAAATTGTGTCCTACATTTACCCCAATTTCTCGATTTCGCGATGCTGTGTATAATATTATCATTTAAGACGTCCCAAACATTGACTATCACTCTGAAGGCAAATAGCGTGAATTGTTATTCGCTTTAGCGTCCCTTTAAGAAGATCAGAGAGACACCATCCAGATGCAGGATTCATGACCGCCGATTGCCTCTGCAGCTAAATCGTCCCGGAAGGCGGAGTCACCGGCCGTCTTGCTTGTGACGTCAGTTTAGAATGCGTGGCCATTGGCGCACGCTCAGATACGTCCGCAGTTGAAAAAAATACCACTCCTCATAAAGTTGTGCCCTAGTACAGGCATTTGACATACCCTGTTGAACTGCTGGATAACCGATCCCGCGCATTTGGTTTCAGAGCTGTAGCTTTCCTTTGAACATGGGATATTAAATACATGCAGGTGCTATAATCTCAGCTGAGCTACTGAGACAATTTATCGTGTTGTTGATGGCACTTTTACTTTCCTTCATCATATAATTTCTTCAAACCGTTGAGACTTTTCAAATTGATAAGTTTTCTATATCAAGTCACAACTGCAATTAGCTCACTGAAAGCCCTCTTACGGCGCCTATGCCATATAGCGAGAACTCTTTACAACGGTGCCTGCGATGCAAGTTTTGAGACCCAGGCTATGTATAATTTATGACTAAATAAAAATATAGCAGACCCAACTCTGGCACAGCGATAGCAGGACGGCAATGTGCGCCTTTGTTAATATTCAAGGGCGCTTGGAATATTGGAACGAATGTTACTGTCCGAATTCCCTTCGACATGAACTTAAAATTTTCGAAATTACGAAGTATTCGAAAGAAACGAGCAGACGCATTTAACCCCATGCGAGCCTCCTCAATTTTGGTTTCAGTGCAGCGTGGTAGCTCTCAGCCACGCAACCTCCCATTCAGGAGATATCAACGCTGCGGCGACACACTTCATGGTAAATTGTGCGTTACCTACGCCTCGATGAATTTCTTTGAAATTTAACTGCATGCTGTTCCTGTTTATGCTGGCTAAGCATGGATAATTTAAAGGCGAACCGTATTTGTCATCCGATAACTTGCAGCATGCTATCATTAAAATCCTGCTACAAATTGAGTTCGCTTCTAAATTATTCGAACTTAAGTACGATTCGCTTCAACGTCGCTTCGAACAAAAAAAAAGATATTTGTACAAGCCTACAGGAATGAACAAAGCACAGTGCACATGAACATCTTCGACCTTTGTGCCTTCAGCTTTAAAATGTTCGTGGCATTATTTATTATGGCTTAGGTTCTTTAATTTAAGCGCTGACTGTTTCTTAGACACAATCACAAAATTAGTCTTTGTACATGTACAGGGTCAACCACACCTGATGTGAACTCCCCATAAGTATTTAGAAAGCTAAAACTACAACGCTGATTCTACTTGAAGAGGGAAATGTCCGTTATATGGTGTCTAATCATAGTGTCGCAAAACACTGATAATTTTCCGAATTCTGTATTGGATATCACATTCTATGAGGTCCTGAATACTTATGAGATGTTCAAATTATATGTGGAGTGCCCTGTACATACATTGCCATTGGAAATTCTTGCACTCGTAACTTGATATAGGAAACTTATCAATTTGAGAAGTCGCAACTGTTTGAACTATGGCGAGGGTCAGGCAAGCCTCTTTCCTAACTGCGGTTTACACGCTGGCCGAACTTCTATTTGACCTTCTGTGGATGCAAGAAGCAAAGGTTGCTCCAGTAACACATATATGGAATAATGTTAATTCTGCGTTCAGCGTCAGAGACTGGTCTCTTTTTGTGCGCGGATGCATCAACTTCGACTTCGTAAGTGATTCGTAAAGTTGAACTTTCTTTTCGAGAAATTTCCTTCGGCCATGCAAAATGGTAAAAATTTGTGCACTACGTTGAAAATACTGCGCTTCGTAACTGTACATGGAAGTGGAAATCCAAACACCTTGAATTATCACATTTCGTTTCACTTATTTTACCCTCAATCTCAGAAAGCTTTACAGAGGGGAGTGGAGTAGATAGAATAACAAATCATAAACAAAAGCAAACAAAATAACATCAAAGTAATAAAAAATACACTACATATGGAGATTACCTTCGTTTTTCCGGTTAAAATTTGTTTCGCTCATGCATAGTGATTGTAATTTTTAACCATATTAATATTACGCATAACTAAACATAGAAGAAAATAACATTGACCCAGTAGGTAAGTAAGCATTCCTTATGACAGAGGGTAAGGCCTGAAAGTACAGACACGATAACCAGCCAACTCAGATGCCGGCATTTGTGTTGTCCGTTTGTGTGCCCATGTGTCTGCGACTCCAAAGCTTACCCTTTTTCTTGATAAACTCAGCATCAATTAGTTCTTTTACTCATACTTTGACTCTCGCTGCGTTATTGCACCTTTTGCGCACGCATCCTTGTTGATCGGAAGTCCCATTGCTGTAATTTGACCTCGGAACCCACGCCTGGACATCAGGTGTAATTCTTGCGTCTCTATTTAATAACAACATCAAGTTTACACTGAAAGCATCGTTTCCTCACACGTGTATGTGATGGCCACCGATAATAATTGGCGCACTGTCCTATGCTATGCCGTTTACAAGACTTGGTTTACGATTTGCAATTAGCGAGGTACGAGTATGCACGAAATTTGTGAAGCAAGGCCCTTGCCTTCATGATTTCCTGAGCAGCAATGCCCCCCGATTGCCGCCTGCATGGGACACAGGGAGCCCGCTGACACGAACGCCATAGTGGTGAGCAGCGCCTCATCCAAGCTCGCCAGCGGCGTGGACAGTGAGGCATTCTTCGCTTTGGCCATGCGCACCACTTCAGCTGCGTCCTCCTGCACCAAGAGGAATGTAGGGGGGAAAAGAGTTTGGGGCGGGAAAATACAGTACACTCTCGGGAAATAGATGATGATGAAAAACGTTTTATTTGCTAAAAAGTGTCTGGGCAAATGGGTGGGGTCCTCAGTTCAGGGCTCCACTGGCCTTTGCGGCTCGCTGGGCTTGGTCGAGCAGAGCCAGCTGGCTCTCGCGATCCTTGCTAGCAAGCCACGCCTCCCACTGCCTCGTTCGAAATGTCCCCAAAAGGGGAGAATTGATGTTTTGGGGCCGCGATTCGCATTCCCACGTAATGTGGGCGAGAGTTGGCCGTTCTCCACACCACGGACAGCTGCGCGCGTTTATTGTGGGATTTATGTGGTGGTTTCTTTGTAAATCGCTTAAACTGTATGACTTTTCAAATCGAACAATAGTCCTTTAATTGGTTGCTTTCATATTTGGCGTCGGCTACAGTGGAAGTTGAGCGTTGCGGTGAAGCGCTAAGCTGAAACTCCATTTGCGCCACCCGACGACAACAAGCGAAGTGACGGAGACCACCGTCGCTTTAGCTGTCACTCGCACAACCAAACCCAAATCACGCTACGGCTTCGGCGACGGATCTAATTTGTAGCTGGCATGAGGGCGGCTACTCTGTGCTGAAAGAAGCGTGATGCCTGCGATAAATAAGGCCATAAGGCCAATGTGTTTTGTTGTAACTTATAGCCTCAGGAAATAGTCCTGAAGATCTTGGAATAATTTTTCTTCTTTTGACGTGTATGGATAATTTGTTATTTGCTCGTTCTGTACGTCCACCATTGAGTGAGCGCGGGAGAGAACCTGTAATACGTCAGTGATATACATTTTTTTCCGGCTTCTCGCTGCTTGTACCGAACTGCAGTCCTGCACGACGCACGACAAGTTTTAGAATTGGAAGATTAAGCGAGATGTCGCACGAGTGGTCTGTTTTCTCGCTTGTCGCTGTCGTGTAAATTTTGGCGCAAATGGGGTTTCGGTCTTACGCGAGAACACGTGATCGCGATGCGCACAAACCACTAGAGATAGGTGGAGCTGCTACGGCTTAAGCGGTCAGCAAACACTTTCGCTCTTTGAAGACTGAGTGAAACATTTGTCAAAGCTACATTTATTTGCGATAGCAATTATATGGACAATCTCGGTTGGTTTTTGCCGTCACCATCGCCGTCCCGTCTTGCATACCTTTATATAAATGCCACAAAGAAATGTTATTCAGAAAAATATTTTCCAGGGCGAGATTTGAACCTGTGACCCCTTACTCCGCCGCGTGCGGCGTTAGATGACTCAGCCACGTAGCGAACGCCTTCAGCGTACTAACGGCGAGCCATTTAAATACGCCATTTAACGCTGGCAATGCGCAGAGCTCGGGGGCGTTTGAGCGTGTTCGCTATCACCAGTGACATGGCGCGAAAGGCACACTTGAAAGGTCTTCGACCCGCTCGTTGCAATGCGTGCGCTACTTCTACCTCTACCACACGCACTTTGCCCTACAGGGCGTGGTCGTCCATGACCACGCACGCTCACCTCGTGATGGGGGGCAGTTTGTATGCCTTGTGCTTTTAGCGAAAGTGTGCGTTGAAGTTACAAAGCGCACGAAGGTCACTTCCCTCGCTGCAGCGGCCGCGTTTGCGCAAAAAGTAACAACTGTGACTGTGTATACCTGAGCGTTCGTTTCGTGCGCCATTCTTTGTGTTTGAGCAGCACGCTTTAAGTGTCGAGCTACGCCAGCTGTTGCATCGCGCTCCTCCTGTTTTTTTTTTTTTTTTTTTTTTTTTTTTTTTTTTTTTTTTTTTTTTTTCCGCGCGTCCCTTGGGCTTAAGCAGTGCGCTGCTTGTTTCGAGCTGCCTGCCGTTATTCGCGTGACATACCGTTTTGTTGCTATCGTAGTCACTGTTTCGCCCTTGCGGCAATACTGTGGCTTTTTTACCTCAAGGGAATTTGTAGCTGGGCTACTTGGGTCATAGTGCTAAACTGCAGAGCGCCACTTCGGTATGGCACGTAGAAGAGCGCACGCAGCAGAGTACAAGCGCACAGGATTAGCGCCTGTCCTGTGCCGTGTTTGCTCTTCTACGCCTCGTACCGAATTTGCGCTCTGTTCTCCGCTCGGCTGCTGATTCGAAGGCAACTGATTCAATCCCGGCTGCGGCGTTTGCATTTTGATGGAGGCGAAATGCTAGTGGCCCGCGTACGCTTGATATCACTGATGGTCGAAATTTCCGGAGCCTTCCGTCTCCGATAATAGCATTATTGGAATTTGTTCTCTGAAGTTTAGCCGTACATTTTCGCCGTTACTACATTTAACACGAACATGCATTAGCCTAGTTTCACGGTATATGAATACCGTACTTTGTTCCAAGGCCGCGGCAGATGTGAGTGCTTCTTCTGGAACGCGTGCAGGGCTTGGAATCCGACGTGTAGCAGGGCCGGGCGATCCGGATCGGCGAAGCTTGACGAGAGGAACACGGGAGATGCCAAGGACTCCTTCAAAGGTTTCTGAAATGCAGGCATTCGTAAAAAAACCTTTAGCCATCGACTATGCCTGACTGCTGAAATATATTTCGTGAGGTATAGAAAATACAGACTAAAATGCACGATGGCACAGTGTTCCAAGTAAAATATAAAGCAGCTTTCTATGTAGCAAATCCTATGCAAAAAAAAATTTGCTTGTGCTACTGCTGGCCTTGCACAAGAGCGGCACGCTAACGTTGTAGTTAAAGAACTAGGAAGAAAAAAGTAACAAAACACGCGGCTTAACTTAGGCAACGTGCTACTATATGGTGCTCTTTATGTTGTAAACAATCACGCTACAGTAGTCACTACATTCCGCATTCCGTACCACACTCTAAGAAGAAAAAGCTGACAAAGAGCTTTCTTTTTTCTGACTTCTTTTACAAGACCAAGACAGTGAAAAACACAACAGTTAGGTTATTCATTCGTTCATGATAGCGAAAGATTTTACATTGATCATCCGACCTCACTGGAAGGACGCTAATGAGCATAACACCTAAAGGCTTTTTCGCATTCTATTGTAAACCGGTCTGTTCTAGAAGCTACAAGCGTACGAAAGTACTGTGTTATGCTCAGATGTTCATTCTAAAGCTCCCCATTGTCAATTCTTCAGAGGACCTTGTGAGTTCACATTGACCAAAGCCATTTCAATCGTGATTGAGAAGACGAGGAGAAGGACGCGAGAACCCGTCGTGAAGTTCGCCCTGGGCATTGGTGCACGTATATTCAGTTGTGAATACATCTCTACATAATTTTTAAGTGCCTATTTTTTATGTAACAATATGTGAGTCTGTCGCTAACAGGGAGCCCTAATCATGAAATGGAAATTAACCAAATTAGGAAGGCCCTGGAGCGCATTTGGCAGATATTCGCAAATTCTGGCAAGCAATTTATCACGGTCCGCAAAGTGGAATGTGCGCTATCATTGCATTGTACCAGCTGGATGGAAGAAACTTTGTCAATCTGATGAGCGGGCAAGGCGTTGAGCCATTGTAGACAGCACCCTGAGTCGAGGATCCTGTGAGCCATCTGCCATGCCCTGTCCGGCCTGATGCAGTGGGCTAACAATTGAGGGTGGCGAGCTTGTCCTTCGCTTGCTCGATGCTTGGCTTGTTTGTTGACTCGACTTCAGCGCCGTTACAATCCCACGTGACGTGGCATGATGAACTTGCAGCAATCACATTCCTTTTCGTAGCTCATTGCAAGTGCTTCTTATAGCAAGTATGGAGACGACCTCCTTTTTGCAAGCACTTCTATCTTTCCGAGCACTTTTCTATACTGTCATAGTTTTGCGGCCACAAACTAGTATGAATTCGTTAACGCACAATGCAAAGACACCAAATACGAAGACACGAAATGTAGAAGCGCTGAGTTCAAACTGTCTAAAAAGCTTGTAGTTATGTATTACCAGACAGTCTGAATCAAACCTTTATTCAGCAAGATACTAGCCTGCATGTTCTACAACTTTGATCCTGCTCTTGCGAAGCGGTATTCTGCTTTTTTGTAAGCTTTTGCCAAATGGAAACCTGAACAAAGATGTTCCATATCGACTGTTTCTCTATAAACCACGAGTATAGGAATACAGCCATACTTCGTCGGGCACGTTGATACAGCCCTGGAAGACGATGTTAAGAAGTCCAGAGACAAAGATCTGCCTCATAAGATTCCTCAAGATGTAGTTTTGCCACTGGCTTCCGCAATTTGGCATCTTTGACAGTGGTTTTGCCATGTCGACATTGAAACAAACTGTCTTCATCATGTCCGTAAAACCGCCACGCATAATGATATCCACAAAATAGAGTGCGAATTCTGGAAAAAGGTGCAGCATACCGCGTGTAGCCTTTTCCCGCAATAAAGAAATTTCCTCCGGGGTAAGTGACAAATCTTGTGTGTGCACTTTTCCTATTTATAGTGGTATAGCAGCGAGTCTATGCACATTAAAGAGATAACGAAAGCTTACATACAGCGGTTTCCTTATACTGGACTACATGTCACAATTTAACTGTTCATAATGCGATGACTCAGTGTTACACGAACTCGCGGCACTGTATAACCTCATTAAGGACATCAATTAATTATAACAAACCCCACTACAACAAACACAGTTATAGCGAAGTACTAAATTTTACGATGTATAAAATCTTTCGGATACGTGGTATTGCAACTCATACGTGTGTAAATGAGCGTTATATGCTAAAAGGAAACTTATTGGGCTGCTGCTCTGTTTTAATAAGGTTAAACTAATATCGGTGTTGTTAAATTTGGGATATATTATACTCTCAAGTATACCACTGTTTAATGCGAGTACCAATAGATCGGCTGCCATCAAGAGTGCGATGGAACTTACAAACTCGATGTCTTTCGGCATCTTAATCTGCGTTGCGACGCCACCACGTCCACAGTCCTTGAACCGAGTTGTGTCCCCGACGCTGAACGTGAACGGCCCTACATAAACGCACAGAGCGAAAATAATAATCAGACCAATATTAATAAAGTCAGCAACAGCGCCTACAAGAAAGTAATGCTCATTGGAATAAAAAAAGGAAAAATGCTTGAACGCGAAAACGTGTAACGTGAATTGTGATATTAATCTCTCTTGATGTTACGGAGCAAAAGCTTTCTCACACACTGTATCAAAAAGTCAGAGCAAAGTGGCGATAAATGAGGAACCCAATAATGCAAACACCACCAAAATACACGACTATGGCAATTATTTAAGGAACAAATGTAAGTGTCTAGTGAAGAGGTAGAATGGCCGCAGTATTTTGTTCTGAAAGCGAATCCATGCATTATTGTTCTGGTTTCATTTGCTTGCAGAACTTGCAGTAGCACGAATAAAACAGGATGATACTGATAATTGATAAGCACCGAAAAAGGTGGGATTCTATGACCGGTCTTTCAATGTAGTGTGCCCAACACGGCTTTTAGCAGAGGCCATTAGTGGGAGACGCATTCTGTTTTAACATAAATGTTGCACAACTCAAAGACTAGAGTTAATTTTAAACCTAAACCGAAATTTTGGTAGCTCGCCTGCTGTTACTGTTTTGGGTGACACTGGGGTGTATCTAGACGCTGACAAGGGTGGCTTCCCTCAAACGTTCACTTTCCTCGATTAAAGGACGACTGCAGTGGATTTTCACTTTGAATTCATTGCGGGAGACAGGTATAAGCCACTGAAGCAATCATGGCGATGCCAGAGCTGGTAATGGTAGTTTTCTTGATCTTATCCGTCAAGTGGCACCATAGCACAAGACACATGCACCCGAAGTTGTGTTGTTGCTTTGAAGTAGGTCCCAGAACACTGCGTCCCCTAATCACTAAGATAAAGCTGAGAAGCCGCGCGTCCTAGGTCATGTCATTGTCATGCGTCACTACGGGTTAATGATAATGGCACTGTTTCTTTTGCCGCATAAAAAGTGGCTACTTTCGCGAACATTCCGCCAGACTTCCGCTCGTGTTTGAAACGCTAAATTTACACTGAGCACCTTTTGAGGTCCTCCAGGCTTTCTCTCGTGTTTGAAACGATAAATTTGCACTGAGGGTCTTTTGAGGTCCTTCCGTGTGAAACTAGGCTTTTATACGGGTGGCTAGACTAGGCCTTACATGTGATTACTAGGCCTCGTGAGACTACGTCTTCCACATTATTACTAGGTCACGTGAGACAACATCTGATATTTGATGACTAAGGCATGTGAGACTGGGCTTTTCATGTGATTAGAAGACTGATTTTGGAAATGTTTTCGCAGATAGCAATCTGTTGGCGTAGGTGTAAGCACAAATTGCGTTTAATACTGTTTTCAAGGGCACGGTCTAATGACAACTATCATGTCGGCATGACGTAACATCGACTGTGATGACAATGAGACGTCTCTTGCATTAAGGTCGAAAAAATAAGTACTGGTGAATGGGTTTCCGTTTTTTAGAGCGCCTTTATTTCCGTGTTCTCGGTGCCATTGCAGTGTTACTTCCTTGAATAATTCTTAACCATTGAGCGCTATTTACCAAGGACTTTGACTCTCATGGGCAGGCATTCGTTGATCTCGGTCATGCCCTCGACTTCCGAGAAAGCGACGAAGTCGCCATCTTCCAGACCGTGCCGCACTTCGTCCAGGCACGTCACGACGGCCTCTTTGTCCTGCGGGAAGGACAAAGTCGAGGAAAAAAGGAGCGATTTATCTATTCCTTCACACAATTGAAATACGAGCCCAGAGTCCCTTACACCAATCATTCTCGCATAAGGTTTGTGCGTACTTTGAATTCTGAACTGCCGGACGCAAAAACAGCAGTGGCTTTCGAAAGCAGGATTGAGGTAATCTAAATACATCAGTGGCTCAAGTGGACGCTAGCAGTACCAGTTATTTCAAGTCACCTAACTCACTCTACGCCATGGCCACTGTAACATAACATTTATTAATTTATATCTTGTTATAGTGACTTATCCTCTGACCCAACAATAGATTAATCGTAAACGTATATTTCATACACTGCAGTAACAGTAATAGCATTTCTACATATAATGTATTCGGGTAATTTTTGTATCAGGCAATTTGTTATATCGAAGTAAAAATTTATCAGACTATGCAGGTAAAAGAGATCAAAAAAGCTTTTTTTTATCAAATGCATGCCACGCACCTTGCTGATGGAAGGCGAGCAAGACGGAGATAGGCCGCTCGCCGTTGGTGTCGAGCACACGAAAATTCTCGCCGAAGTCGCAGAATATCTGCCTGCAACACGACAGAGAGCAAGACGGGAAGAGCGGCAATGTTCATAAGCTGTATGTAGATAACAAACACGATGACAAACAAATGTGTACGAAACGTTTTGCATACGAAAAACGTCGAACAACCTCCCTGCTTACATTCACGCACCAGGAATTCATACCACTAAGACAAACTAGCCCCACTACTCCCTAAAAGCTTGGGTGACAGCACAAGCGCATTATAACAATGCACTCTTTCATGGTTAATAATAATAATAATTGCTGGGGTTTAACGTCCCATAACCACTGTATGATTATGAGAGACGCCGTAGTGGAGGGCTCCGGAGATTTCGACCACCTGAGGTTCTTTTTAACGTGCACCTAAATCTAAGCACACGGGCCATCAAGCACTTTTAGCCTCCATCGAAAGTGCGGTCGCCGCAGCCGGGATTCGATCCCGCGACCTGCGGGTCGGCAGTCGAGTACCATAACCACTAGACGACCATGGCGGGTTTTTTCATGGTTGTAGCGTTGTTGCTTCATGGAGTTTAGTGCCACTTCACACTCGGGCCGCCTGACCACGCATTCCCGATAGCTAAATGACTCTAGCTTTAAGTAAAATAATGCTCTGATATCATATATATCCGATATAACTCTGAACTTGAACTACAACTGTAGATTTTATAGCAGTAATTTCTTGAGAAAACTTTCCCCGAATAATAAAAAAAACCGGAAGTGCTCAACCGGAAGTGCTTAGAAGAGAAGTAGGAGGGCCACTCATTGCTCGTGACACTAAAGAAAAGCCTTAAAGGGCAGCAACGCACTGCTCACTAAAGTGGCGATAGTGTCGAGGGCAGAGAAGGGCACAGTACGCACCCACAGAGGCCACGCGTGTCGGCCACGACGAGGGCGATGTTGTTGGCGTGCGTGAAGGCCGAGATGGACAGCTGCGCCTTGAGGGGAGTGTCGGTGAGCACCACCACCTGTGGCGAGATGGTGGTGTGCGTAATGAACCTTCCGGGTGCTTGGGGTTCTTGAAAAAGTCCAATACTCATGGCACACAGGTACACATAATGGCATTCACTTCCTAACGTCTGAATGCTTAATGCCATTTTCAAGATGCCACACGAGCAAACGATGTGTTTTGGCTTAATGTCATTGCTACTCGATGCATTTGCAAGAACGTATGCGACTGTGAAATGCGTACTCCGGACATCGTAGCTCATGCAGTGTAGTACAGTTGAAACATTCAATATAACATAAATCGCGAAAATAATATTTAATAGGTCAATTAAAAGATATATTATTCCCTAGCTTTGCTTTGCGAAATTTGATTCAGAATTATAACGACTCCGACACGACAGGTGCTCAGTTGCTTCTGGACTTCAAATACAACATGCCAATGATCGACGTTGCTAGGGTCAGTTGCGACGTTGTGAAAAGGAAGGGTTTTCGCCAGCTTGGCCATGTGCCAACAGCTTAACATCGACGGTGCCCTTCATACACGTTGGGAAGGATGGAAGTGAGTTGGAAGACCGACATGTGAGGTTGGTTGTGCAGAAGAGTCCGGAAAACTGATTCTGCTCTGTGAACTCACAATGCTCATGAAATAAGGTCAATTTGCTGTGGCTGTGGTGGTGCCTGTTCTGTGTACAGCCTTTCGGGTGACTTTTCCATGTTGTACTGGCACCCAGTTGCAACATTTAATTGTGACTTTAAGCGCGGCATAGGGACAATGTAGTGAGTGGGTTACAACACTATGAAAGATGTGCAAAAGTTCAAAGTGCAGAAGCTGGAAGTCCTTGCATGTGATACGTTGTTAAACCAGTATCATTTTAAGTGCGTTTGACTATTGCACCAAACTCCAGTTCAAGAAAGCTAGTTCTAGGCGACGAACACCTCAAATACTTCTAATAACTGCTCGTAATAACTAATGCGAAACTCACCCGAAAACGTTTCAAGAAGTCGTTGGTCAAGGGCTCCGTGTGGGCCGTCACTGCGACATAGCTGTTGAGCTCGGCGAGCGAATCTACGCAGGCCTTGGCGCGGTTCTTACCAAGGCATTCCTCGTTCAGGTAGAACTGCGCACAAGAAAAAAATTTCAAAGCCGAGCTAAGGCCACAATAGTATGAAAATACAACCACACATGAAAGTTTGCCCAAATGGTTGTACGTGCCATTGCAGAATCGGATTTACCAACGCTATATTTCTACTAGATGAAGCGAATATCGAAATGACGCAGAAAACTAGGGAACGATAGAAGCTTGAAGTGAAGTGAAGTTTTATTTCCTTTCAAACAAAGGAGGAAGCCGGGGCTAAAGGCTGAGTGAAGATATGAAGAATCCTTGAACACGGGTTTTCTCTGGTGTCAGTGTTTCGACAAGCGTCCTGGTTTTCTTCAAGGCAGTTGCTGCCTTCAAAAAGACACCGCAGAATGACTTGTTCTTGGGCTAGTTGGTGCTTGATAATAATGATGGTGTAGCGCAAAGACACAAAACAGACACACGCCTGTGCTGTGTGTTTGTGTCTGTTTTGTGTTTTCGCGCTACACCCTATGTCAAAATGTCGGCTGGCTGATACCCCGTATTGAACTTTTCATGCCGGATGAAGTAAGGCAGACATAGGACAAATCGTAATCTCTGACAAGGAGTCCCATACCGGGGCAATCACCTTTGCCTTTTTAGCTCATTTTCTTATGCTTCTTCACTTGCGATCAGCCAACATTTCCGCAGCCAGAGGTCTCTGGCTGCACAACCGCACATGGTCTCATCAGCATTGAGCTGAACAAACTACAAGTCAGGGAGAGAGAGAAAAACTAGCACTTGATCCGTGTACGAATACAAGCGATGAGCGAAGCTCCTTAGAAATGGGACGCACGCGGCGTTCAGCGCACGCGGCGTTTCATTGTCCAGGCAACAGACCAACCACTGGGCGGACGACAGGGTGAAGCGAAGGTTTCGCGCGGGTTCGCCGGTTTGAGGGGAGAGGGCGGAGTCGGAGAAAGAGGGAGAGGGAGACCAATCTGCCTCAGTTTCGCATGCGTTCGTATTCTCGCCATCCGCGTTCCAGAGCTCATAAAGCTCATTTAACCTCTCGCTGGAACTGTGCGAGGGAGCTTCAACGGCGTCGGCGATGGCAGGGTGCCGGACTGAAGAGCTTGGCTCCTGAAAATTCCATACCTGCGAAGACAGATCAGCCAGGGTGCAGTCTCCCTGGTCGTGGATGGTGACCGACTTGACTCCGCCGAGGATTATGTTCTTGGCGATCTCGACGCCCAGGCCTCGCATACCGCATATGAGCACATCAGATCGGGCCATCCGCTGCATGGCGTCGTGTCCCAGCACGTAGCTGCGAGAAGAACGAATTGCTGTGTCACGCCTGCCAGTTTGCGAAAAACACTCGTGACCTGCCTGCAGTCCCAGCGTAAGCTCTTTTCTCTCCCAACAGTTCGCTTAACGGCACTGCGCCGTGCTCTCTCGTGGATTAGAACAGTGAGCGTCATTACTCTTGTCACGTGGTCTCGACGACGACGAAGGCAGTAGTCGGCGTTTCAAGTTCAAAGTCTTTATTTGGCCAACGCCTCCTCTATTTTATCAATGCCAGCCAAATGCGCCCGTTCCAGCCGTTCACCACCCTCTCCTCTAGCCCTTTCCTACTCTCACCCATCGCCTAGCCTTCGCGTGTGCTTTGCGTTCATGGGGGAGAGCACCCGCAATGCAGTGCCTCACGACGGTAAATCATATGAAGTAATTTTTTGTTCAGTTGTGTGCAGATCCGTGGGGCGGCGTCTTGCATCCCTCGTGTACCTCGTGTTCACTATGTTGGCTGTCACGCTGGCTCTGTAAGAGACACGGTGTTTTGAGATAGCGCGTCTCCGTTCGTGACGCTATGCAGGCAACCAATGGGGACTCGTCACTGCGACGCTGCAGTGCATGCGCTGCCTTTAAGAGGTGCCTCACGAGCGCTGTGAGGCGGCGGCGGCATTGCTTCGAGCTACAAAGGAGCACGAAGGAACAAATCGGACAGACGCATGATATAGGAAAGGGAAAACGCGTCTATCGCATCTCCGTGCGAAAGCGCTCGGACGCACGTGTGACGCAAGCAGCCCTACCCAACATGTGGCGCAGCATCACGACCACTCCCTGAACTAAGGTGGACCGGCGGCTCCCATTGAGGGGCGAGCGTTTGCACTGGCATTGAATAAAATAGAGGAGGCGTTGATTTGGCCGAGCTTGTGGCCGTGAAACGGAAACTCAAATTACAGCAAGCAATGCACGCTCTACACTGATATCGGCGTACAGAGCATCGGTCGTCGAAAAACTGATTATCGTTGGGAAGCGCCGTCGTTTACATATCATGCATCGAACTTTCCAGTCTTATCACGGGTGGTCGCGCAAGCTCTGGAATAAGCTTGAGCTTTCGCGTCTTACGCGCCATCTTAACAAAGTGATCTACTACAATCGTGAAGGCTTCCGGAACACTGAGGCGAGGTCTGCTGACAACTTTGTGGACGTAAACCAAATTCAGCCAAATTGGAAAAACAAACGCGCGTGGCACTATATTCAAACCACTACTTACTCTACATCCAGTCATCTTTTCTAGTTGGCTGATTCTACACTTAGGTTATAATGCACTGTTTGAAGTCTGCGAAAAAAAACTTTACATGGCCCTACGAGCACCTAAGTCGTAGACCACTGTCGCAGGACGGAAACATTAATAGACATACCGGCTGCCACCTTCAGAATACACGAAAATTAATCTAAAGTGCAGGTGCATTTACGTTGACCTAGTGCCTGGATCCCTACCGCGTGGCACGATAACTTTTCCAGGCAGACGAAACACAAAATACAAGGACAGTGAAATGACAAACACACACAACGAGCGCTTTGTATGCTTCGGTGTTTTCACTAACCGTGTTTATTTGTGCTTCAACTGCCTCAAAGTATTTGCGTTGTTCATTTGTGGAAACCATCGGTTTTCTCGCCTCCACTAACGCGGTTTGCAAGTGCCTTGCTTGATGTGTAGTGAAGAAGATGAGTACTACTCGGAAAGGCATGGGGTACGACTCAGGCCGAGATGAAATAGTTGCCCGCTAGCCCAGAAAGCGTGCACTTACAGCTGCCTTGAGTACAGGCCCTCGTCGATGCTGGGCTGATCTTGTGGGGGTCCATGCTGAGCCATGTCTCCCTGCACAGACAGACAGATGATCTGTTACATGGAAGCAGGATGTAACTGGATTCCCAGCTGTATTATCTTGTAACATTAGGAATTGGAATGATTTATACGTTCATTCCAAACCCATTACAAGCCCCTAAGGGGCATTTGCTAGAGATCGTCAGAAAATGTTACTCGGTTTAGGCAGGCAACAGTTACAGAAATAAAAAAAAGAACCATTGTTAATAATTACGCACTAAACAAACAAGTGTGCGGATGTTCAAACATCTAAGGAAATGATCATTTACGAAAACACCAAGAACTAAATATCGATTCTCTGGCAGCATATAGTTACACAAATGATGTCAGTTGTGCCTCAAGGGTGAAGCATTCAATGCGATAGGAACAACCTGGAAATTAATAAGAAGTAAGGCTAACATCTAACTACTTTCGGATCCAACCTGGTGTAACTCATAACAAAACGTCGGCATAAGAAAACAGGGCAGCTGCAGATAGGCGAAGCGACCTCTCTGTCGTCTATCGTTTCCTCGCAAAGCGAGTGGTGAATGTATGATCCGTGTGCTGATCCCTGTGAAGATAAAGTTCGCGCGACCACACGGGTGCAGCAAAGTTCCGTGTTGCTGCCGGGGTATATAGCCCCCCCCCCCTCCCCCCCCCCCCCCCATTTTCCATGGACCTTTGGCGCAACGAAAGACGGCCGGCGCGTTTGCCTTCCCACTTGAGCACTGATAGTCGCCTGCGCTCGCGCAAGTTTCTTTCTCGCACGTAGAACATATATACGACCCGTGGGGCGATGTTATCGGCGCGGACTTTATATGGTAGCTCACAGTGGCGCCAACATTTCACTTCATTTCATTTATTAATACTGTCAGCCCTGTTGTAGGGCTATTACAGGAGTGGAAGGTACATCGTATTTATGCACTCAATGTACGTACAGAAAAAAAAATTTTTTTAAGAAAACATGGTACAGTAGGGTATATCACAGCGACGGCAAAAGCGCGTCGGCAGTTCGCATTAACTGCTAGCACAATAAAAGCGACCAAATTTCTTCCCTTACAATTACGTTTTCTGCTTACAATCTAACGAATCTCGATGTTTGCTTGACTTGCGATGTTTCAAGCTTGTAAAGCAAAGATGGTGCCAGGAGTAAAGATGGCGCCGCGAGAGGGATCATATGGGCGTGGAAGGGGCTGAACCTATTTTAATCACACCTTTGGGCCTCTTTAACACCCCCTCCCCCCGCCCTTCAGTGAAGTGTAGTCGAAGTGGCAGGAAATCCAAACAGCATTCTCGTTTTCCGAACGCCACGGCATACTGCCCAACGTGGTAAGCACTTTCACAATGTTACGAGATCAGCTGTTTTCCCTCAGGAAAACAGCTGATCTCAAAACATCGTGAAAGTGCTCTTAGGAGGCCGAAAATTGTAATAAGCCCAAACTATAAAAGTGCCGTGGTCGAAATCTCAACTCGCTTTGCAATATTTGTTGCCTCACGGAGCAATACTGTTAGTACAAAGTTAATTTACAGCACTGTTGCTGAGTAAATCGGGGTTTCAGTTCACGCTAATATCGCATTTTTTCAGTAAAGCGCAGACCACTGCTTACAACCTGCGAGTACTCTTAGTTCATATTTAGTACGACGCAAAACGACAAATACAGTGCAAAAACGGACCGGAGGCGTACGAGCGCCGACTTGCAACGGCAAATTTTTTGATTCGAAGTTATACGTGAACGTAAGAGCGATACGTATCAAAACAGCACAGAAATGTTGAATAGTTAACGAGAACGGCACATATCACTTAAATACATAAGTACGGAGCAAATAGGCAAACTCTATCTGTTAGAGACGACGCTTGACTGACGCGTGTCTCTCTCATTCTGAGAAAGAAATGCCACAAAACATGAGAAGTGATAAAGGCTTTCCACGTCAGGAAGGCGTACATAAACACGCGAAATTCGGAAATTTGCAGACGTAAGGTGTTGAAATCGTGTGCCCCTCGCCCTCCCCCGCTGACTATGCCTATGTCGCGACAGTGATTCACATCGCCTTCCACGATCTAACAGATGCTATACTAGAATTATACGCGATGTCACGTGAATAGCGCTCTGAAGGTGAACAAAATGAGCCTTAATTTTATGCACACTGTCAAAAGGATGCGTCAGAAGGAGCACAGAAGCTCGCACCGAATGATATACCAGTACGAGTAGTCTTTCTTATGGCAAGTGCACGTAAAACAATAATCGCCAGTAGTGGCTGTGCTCGAACCTTCACCTAGTTACGAGCGAGTAATGGCGCAAGTGGTCGAGCAATTACAGGCACAAGAGAAGCTAACGCGAACGCATTCGGAAATATTTGAGCAGAGACTTACGCGTGTAGTCCTGGCTGGAGGACCGGACCGATGCCGCGTTCGTATTTCTTTTCTTCTTCGTCGGGGATCGTGCGCACGAGACGTTCGCATTTATCTTCTTCTTCTGACTCGTGGCCTATGCGCGCGAGGCTAAAAAGTCACCAAGAACATCCCCCAAGGTTAGCGGCACATGAGGGCATTCT
>JALIZH010012567.1:0-76437 GCA_030522465.1 Rhipicephalus appendiculatus | reverse complement strand
TGAGTTTGCTTATTCAGATATCTCACTTGTTTTGCAGAGTATCTCTCTTACTTATATATTTCGCTGTTGCCTTGTTGATTATTTAAAATGTGCAACATTCTTCCAGATATATTTGAGGCATTATATTTCATTAACATACACTCTAGCTTTCATGGTACTGTTTGGGATGAGTTATCCCAAACTAGACAATGCTGGGTCAATTAACCTGCCTGGAGTGGGAGGTTTTTTCAGGGGCTGATAAAATGTTTTGGTCACGATTAGCTTTCTATTATATGAACTGTGACCTGCCCACTGTATTGTTTCTAGTGTTCATGTTTTTGTTGCGATATTTGCCACATGCTTCTTGCAAGTTTTCGTGAGCAAATGTTTCATTCTTTATATTGGCTTGCACTCTTTTTTTCCCTTTAATAACTCATCCACTACATTTCTCTTTTCTTGTCTTAATTCAACCCTGTCAGCCCATTGTTTTATGCCTTTTTCGTATAATTCTTAGAGTATTGAATTCTTTATGAATGGGGATGCGTAAACTCAGTAAATGGCAGATGGGTACTTGTGCATTTGAGTTACTTTATTTCCTGTGATAAGCCTGAATTTTTATAGCACTGTTTAATGTTCCTTTTTTCCATAGCCGATGTGCAAGTTTATTTGCATGTGCTGCACTTATGTTCCGGGCCATTTTTATAACCAACTTTTTTAATATAGGGGCATACGCGTGGATGCCACTTAATGCCTAGTCTCTTTTCTTTTGGTATTTGTTCCTTGTTGACTAGTCATTTTCTACGAAATTTGAAACGAACATGTCTTCAGTGTACACAATAGACGTCAGACTCTGCCCAGGCGGCGCTGCGAAAAACGCCGCCACCAGGACTCTCATCGCCCCCCCTGGCATAACTGGGTAGTGCAAAGAAAGCCGTCCGCAAGCGAACGTGCATAGGCCACTATAACCCCCCCCCCCCTCTTTCGTTGGTGTTGAGGCGCAGTTTTCTGAAAATCAAGAACCTGGAAAGCTTCTTCCGTCAACCCACGCTCGCTTCAGAAAAGTAGGAAGATCATCAAAGTATACTGCGGGTACGATGCAAAAGATGTTTCATTTCGGCGTGCTGCAACTCGCAAGTGCAAGCGAGCATCGCATGACATCGAGTTCGAGGCAGGGGACGTAGCCAGAAATTTTTTCCGGGGGGGGCACCTCCTCGATTTCGGGGGGCGGCACCTCCTTAAAATGGGCATTTTTCGCTCTGTATGCCGTGGCGAAAAAGTTTTCGGAGAGAGGTGGGGGGGGGGGGGGGGGGCACGGGCCCGGTTTAACGCCAAAATGCGTTAAATTTGGGCATATGCATAATGTCAAAGTGATGAAGTACATACACGAGCAATGTATCTTGTGATCAGTGGTACGAAGATCGCTTTATCAGGCACGAATGGCTTCGGCGATTTTCGCCTTGGCAGTTGCATTCTCCATCCATCTCTCGCTTCTTGCGCGTTGAACTGTTTTATTACGTATCCGGGAATGTTCTGTTCACGATTGCATTCCGTTTCTATATGCAAATGTGATACGTGCGGGTCCACTTTCTCCATGTACAACGAAAGGCAAAACCGTGGCCTCCGAGATAGCTCCGGCAATCGCGGAGGCCACGGGCAAGGAGAACCTCAAGGTGGTTACGACTACTTACGACCAACATTTTGCGATTTACTTGTATGATTCGCGTGTTAGCATTTGCTTGTTAAAGCCGGAACATTGGGCCTTCAATGCGTACGTGCGCGATGCTGTGTTGTGAGGGCCAGTTCAGATTATTGGTGGTCGCGAAGTGCGCGATGTTTATCGCGCGCTTCACCAGTCTGCGTGTAACTGCTGCACGGCGCGCACCGCGGTTTGAGGCTCTGTCGAGTTCATAGTGAAGGTTACCATGGTTCTACGTCATGGCTACTCATAACAGTAACAAGAGACCCACATTATCGCACTTTTAAATGCGAATGCATTTCTTAGTCGGGCTATGTCAGGCATCCGGCGTCGTGCGGCGTTGGCGTTGTCCGCGGCGGCCTCCGCGCGCCGGCAGGTGTTATCTCTCCGCTCTCACTCCCTCTCCCATAGCAACAGCTGCGGGCGCGCGCGCTTATCCTCACCCCTAGCAACCGGAGCATGTGGTGCGAGAGAGTGTAGGAGAGGGTTAGGTGCAGTGCTTCGCCGCTCCTTCTCTCGCCGTTCGCTCTCTCTCCTCCCTGCGCCCCACTCTACCCGTCCGCTCGCGCCTCACTCTCGACCGTTCGCTGGCTGGGTGCCTCTCAAGGCGATGGCAGAAGTGTCGGCGCAAGAAATGCATTCGCATTTCCTCACGATTCCCTTCGGGGAGGTGGGGGGCATTTTTTTATGCGACCGGCTCTCGCGAACGCGAGTAATTCGCTTACCCCAGACGTTCGCAACGGCCCGTATCCAGCGCTCTCCCCGTTCTGCTTCGTGCAACAGCTACGGAAATCGGTAAAACTGAAGTCCTTTACGTACGTGGCCATTGACAACGCCGCAGTAGCGTCGACTGAGGCCTTTCTTCGTAGCGCGCGGAGCTGTTGCGTCTGCTGTTGTTTTCGCCGTCGTTCTGGCAAGCACTTCATGGCGGTTGGGTTGCGCGTCCGACTGGCGGAGAGAAATTCGTAGCTCTTTCTCTGAGTGTCCAAGGCGCCAACGCACCTAATATTTAGCTCAATCTTTGTTTCGCACTAGCTAGTTGCACAGCAAGCTGTGCAGGGGAGTCGGACTTTGCGCTACCCAAAACTGCTCCGACAGGTGGCGCTACGTGTCAGCAAAACTCCAGTCTGTCGTCTATACTGCCACTCAATAAAGTTTACTCATTTTGAAAAGCACTGTAATAATTTTTTTTTCATTTATGTACCTAGTTTCTTTTACATGCAGCTAAAGGCCAGAACAGGATCCGGCAGGCAAAGCCAAGGTTTCCACTCTGCCATTCCAGGTACCTCAAACCTACTTTTATATACAACTGTGCTCTAATAGGGAACTGTTGGGAACTGTCGGGGACCACACTGCTGCTAAAATTTTTACTTTCCAATTGTTGGTATCACCGCAGGCCACATGTCAAGCCAGCTTGGCATAAGGCCTCAGTTTGTACTGACAGGGGAAAGCAAAAAATATTGCAGAAGTTGGTTGGTTGGTTGTTTGTGTCGGGTTTTATGGCACAAAAGCGACCATGGCTATATTGCGCCAAACGCAAGGTGTTTTTAGATGTACATGGAAAGTTATAAGAATAGGTTCTAAAAGTCCTTGCTAAAGAGTCTCGGAGTAGTTGGAGTACTTTTACAGCTTTTAGGAATGTGATGAGATTTTTCGGTTCTATTTGAGGGTTCTCTCCTATAAAAAAAGCCGGATGAAATGGTGTTTTTTGGTGGTATAGGGGCTGAAAAAACAGTTTGCGTTCCCGCTCTAGTTCTGCACAAGAGATCAAAAGATGGTTTACTGTCAAGATTTCTCCACAGCTGTGACAAGTCGGTTGTTGCTCCTTACGTAGAAGGTAGCTATGGGTCAGGTGTGTATGCCCGATTCGTAGTCTGCACAGAACTACTTCTATGAAGCGTTCCTCGTGTCTGCAAGACTTCCTTTCTCCAATAATTGGTTTGATGACATGGAGTTTGTTATTTAGGTTTTTATCCCATTTAGTTACCATTGCTTGTTGAGTGATCGTCGGAATGCTGCTATTCGCCTCGTGTGCGACCGATGGCGGCGCTGCGAACGGCGCTCCGGTGACGCAAGGGCGGGGATTCGGCTTTTGTCGTCTGCTACACTGTAAGCAAAAACTATCCGAGATTGGGGTTTTTGTGGCTCATAACCTCTGAAAACTCTCTCGGGTTTAAAATTACTACCTCATGTTGGAGTAAAAGGCGGTACATGACATAGGTTTTACCACCACCCCCGAGGGCGGTAGTAAAAGGATGTCACAATCCAGTTTTACTACGTGGGGAGTGATTTTTAACCACCGTTTAAGAGTTTATTATCACGTGACTGGAAGCTGCAGCTGCTTCGGCGGCTTTTGTCCGCCACCGAGTGACGCTCTCAGTTCCAGTGAAGGTATGCGAACACCACAAATGTTTTTTTTTTTTTGAAATAATGGTATGGCATTGTCGCGCCCCATGGTTGACCCCCAGCCTACGCACTTTCACTGGAACTGGGAGCTGCCGAAGCACGAGGCAGAAAAGCATTCTGTGAACGCAAGGGCGTGCTTTAAGAAAAAAAGAAGAAAACCTGCTGGAAAGCTGTCTTGCAGATTTTCGCAAATCGTTCGCGCATGTTGTTTAGTGGTCCTAGAGATAGGCGAATGTGTCTCGTTGCGCTGATGGCAAGTTCAACTGTATCTCACGTGTTTCTTCTATCGTCGAGCGGCCGTGCGCCTACGAACGCGAGCATCCGAAACTGGACCAGGAGGGTGAAAGAAACCCACGTGACTTGTACAAATAAAAAATAAGTGTGGCGCCATCAGTCCGCTGGGACGACAACTAAAATACGCGTTATTTTCACCCTCCCGAACAACTCTCGACTCTCTCCAACCCCCCTCTCTGCTGGGACCAACCTCCTCGCTGGCGGGATGCCCGCTTTCCGCCGCCTTGCTGGCGCCGCCGGCTTCGAAATCCGTTGGAAAGTTTCGTGTCGGGCGTTCGCGAAGCGTGCGCTGGCCATCTCCGTTCGTCCGTTTCATGGTGCTCGATCGCTTTGTGCTTGTGCGCCGCGGTGTTTTGCCACTCTCGCTGTTCGTGTATCGTGCTCTGTTGCTCAATACTTCCAGAACAAGTCCCCGAAGATGGTGCCGGCCCCCCAAAAGAACGAGAGGTGAGCGTACCCTTTGAGACTTAATTTTCATTTTCTCAATTTGAATTCACGTCCATACCGATTAGCATTTTTTTTAGCAGCGGGGATACACTTAATGTTTTAAAAAAATGACTGACTTGAAAAGCGCACGACGCTGCGTTTACGTTGTTGTACCGAACAAACAGTGGACATAAAGCACATATGCGACGTAACTATAGTTACAGGTTTACAACTGTTCATAAAGCCGCGTGCTTAAATGTGTACTGTCCATTTGTGTCCGGCTAATCACTCGTCATCGCTTAACCACGTTTCTGACGCTCTAGGTACATGTACGAAAAGTTGTACTGCTCTGAGACGAAGAAACAAGTTCGCTTGTGCACGAGTCGACAGCGCTTTTTATCTCATTGAAACTTGTCTCCTTTTCTTCAGGATGGAAGCGTTCTTGAACTATTCAGGAAGGCCACAGCTGATCGGTGCGCCCAGAGGAATGCTGAAGAATTGCAGAATCGGCGCATTTCAAGTACAGATGGCATGAATCTTTCCATATCGTATGTTCATTTGCTCGTGTTTTTTATATCACTATAGTTTTTATGAAAATCAACGTTTTTGGAAATGGAGTCAATAAAGTGCGACCAATGTTAGTTATATGTGGAGTCCATTTTGACATTTAAATCTTTATACATTATTATTCTTTTTTAGGTACTTGAACTGATTTCACTGTTTTTGCTATGCGGTCAATGTTCACGTTTGTTTGTTGTAGTAATGATGTCATACAAGCCCAATTTTCGGCAATATCGTGCGCATATCAGAAGTTCTTCTGCACTTTTGTCAGTATAAAAATTGTTTTTTTTAATATGTGCCCAAGTGTTGTGTTGTTTTTTATGCCACTGTTCTGCAAGTTCTTAACTTTGCGGGGAACTTTCGTGTTGTTCAGTCATCATGAACCTGTGTATGTTAATCTCCTGTTAATCTATTAATCGCTTCTGTTACTCTCCCGAGCTTGTATCGCTCCACATTTGATGAAAATGTTGATTTTGGGAAACGAGGACAATAAAACGAGGCCAAAGTCATATTGTGTTTTGAGTGGATTCATTTGTTTTCTGGCACATGCTGCATGGCTGCAGTGTTTACAGAATGCATGATAGCAAAATGCGTGGATTCAAACACGCAAAGAACGCAAGGCGCAGCACGCGCGAGCGGCTTCATAAAAAAAAAGGCGCCCCGCGCAAGCGACAAGAAAAAAAAACGAAGAAAAAACGGCGCGCGCGAGAGAGCTTAGGGGAGGAGGAGGCGCGGCTGGTGTTAGCGTTGCCATGACGACGCACACCGTGTGCGCCGCCATTGATGCAACTTGTAACTCTGAATCCCCCCTCACCAGGGGCGTAACTGAAGGGAAATTTGGCGCTGCCAGCGCTGACGTCAGAATTAAGGCGTCCTATGGGAGGTATACGGAGTAACCGACTCCTGTCTGGACGTCGCGGATACCTCGCTTCCGTGCTCATTTCCGAAGCGCTACGAAGAACACTGCCAGCGGTAACAAAATCAATCTCTTGCTCGTCCGTGTGTATTAGCGCTATGCCCCGTTTTGAATCGTATAACCAACTAGCCCAAAAAGCCATGTTCACAAACCAAATCAAGCTGGTGTGATCGTCCGTAGTTTTTAGGGGCGAAGCTCCTGATGGCATCACTTGGGCGGTTCTCGGTTGTCCATGCATCCCGAGTAGCCAGTAGGCACTGGATTTCGACCTCCAGTGCCTGTGTGAGATGTCTCCTGTGCGCGATTAAACAATAAAAAAAATTCACAGCGTACATGTAAAATTAAAGTGAGCTGCAAGTCGCCATGACTCATCGACCTTTTAGCATAAACGCGCCCGATCTCACGTCGTTGATGATGTACTGCGCAGAATTCGCGGAAGATTGCCGGTTTACCGACGAACCTCCGAAGCTTCGCCCACTCATCATCATTCACTCCGTGGATATGGCGTCGTCATCTCCAGTTCTCGTCTCGTTTCCGAGAGGGCGCTGTCCCATAGACATGCGTACAATATGGCGGTTGGGTGAAGGTACGCTAGATGGCGTTGGCGGTGCAGCTGCTCTCCGATTGCGCGGGGATCTCTCATTCCCCGGATCGCCGTACGAGTGCGCTTGCCGGAATCGTGCTGCTTGGCGGACCATGGACGACGATCGGTCGTTGAAGTTTGAATAAAATTTCACACACACTATCGCTTTGATTACTGCTGGGCGAAACCACTGAAGATTTCACGGTGTAACCATGATTGCTTCAGTCACCATAACTCTCATCGACCGCCCGATCTCACGTCGGTGATGATGTACTGGGCAGAATTCACGGAAGATTCACGGTTTACCGATGAACCTCCGCGGCTTCACCCACTCATCATCATTCACTCCGTGGATATGCTGTGATTTTTTTTCCTGGAGAGTGACCGGTTACAACTTCGAAGTGATAGGGAAAAGGCTTCCCTACGCCGTCAGCATCGAGCCGGCCAGCGGCCAGTGTGAGTGTTCGTCAGAGAAGGTGAAACAAGCGTCGCATACATTTTTTTTTCACAGAAAACAATGTCTGCTGGAGTAAAGTGCTGTCAGAATTGTCCGCTGCATGCGCCAACCGTTGTCAAACATCTAGATCGAAGACAAGCATCGATACGAGGCATACGGAACCAGCGTGCGGCCGCCGGCTGAGCACGGTGAAAACCCGTTTGGTGAGCCGTCTCGTTCGCTGTGAGTACATCGCTTCCTAAGACGCCGCGAATAGCGGACACGTATTTTTCATTGCTGTCTAAAATAACGACGACGAAAATTGCACAGGAGATGCATTCTGTGATCGCCAGCCGTCTTTCATCGCACAGCCGTGCTCCCCGAAAAGGCCTAGCGACGCCGTCGGTCTGAAGCCGGTACAGGCGCGGCACCGCTCTTCTTCGCCGGCGTTCCTGAATATGTGCTGCTACTGTGTTTGTGCACTGCCGCTCAATGAAAATTATTCAGCTGCCGTGGTTTGTGTGTGGTTAGGTATATTTTGTGGAGTTGTGAATCAGCACTGCTAACGCGGGTGGGCCAACAGGCCGAGTGCCAGCTGATAATTGGATAATCAAAAAGGTAAGATCGCGCGGGTTTATACTAAAAGGTCGGTGTGACTCATTGTGACTTATAACCAACCTAAAGTTTACGCATGTGCTATGAACTTTTATTGTTCAACGATGAAAAAAAAGGAACCTCTCTCGCCGGCACCAAATGGCAGGTCAAAATGCGGTGTCTATATATGCCGGATGGTCGAAGTACGGTTGAGTAAACGCGAGCAGTCCGTTCAGGTGATGTTATTCTGCATTGGTTGTGTGTGTGTGTGTGTGTGTTTGTGTATATGTTAATTTCTGTATATGCCATCAATTAAGCGTCATTTGATGTATAATAAATTCGTTTGGCTCATGGTGCCATCGCACCCGTCGTTTCTTTATTTTTATTTTTACCACTTAAAATAACTCTCAGGAATTCACCCTAAAAACCTCGTGACGGCAGTAAAAAATTACTCTGACTGTACTCGCTGAAAACCTCAGTGGGGTAAATAATTACTACCCTTTCGCCGTTCAAAAACTCGGTTAGCATGAGAGTAAATTTTTACCTCGTCTGGTAAGTGGTAAAAAAAAAACCAGAAAAGGTAGTGCGCTAGAGGACAAGCAGTTTACTCCCGTTTTTGGTTTTTTTCTGGTTATTTTTGTTTAGTGTGTACGCTCTGGCTAAAACAGCAGCATTTTCATTATAGTTCGCTCGCGTCGCACGGCGTTCCTCGACTATTAGCTGCATTTTCTTCTAATTAAATTTCTTGACATGACTGTTAGCATTACAGGAGTTTAAGAAACGTTAACATTTAACATATCTTCTGTATACCGACACCCATCGCGGTCAGGTTCATGCCCCCGAGTTCGTAGCATCGCTCCCTGGGCTGGATGGCGTTGAAACAGCTTAAGTGAAAGCGCGAACGCACCCGCCAAGTGAGTTAAAGAGAGTCTCCGCTGCTTTGAAATCGCAGCGCGATCAATTTTACGGCTTATTCGCAAAAAACAGCGTTGTGTAAACAGACTTGAGAAGAACGAAAATTCACGCTCCACTCCCAATTGTAGTCATGTGGACTTGTGCAGACACGACAGCCGACAAAAAATGAAATCGATAAGTTCATCGACCAGCGGGTTATTGCGGACCACTAGCATAGATTGGGCGAGCTGGATGCAAATAAGATCGCTCGGAATGAAACGCCGGCAGTGGTGCGCGTGGTACAGTTCGACTCTTATGATTAGAGATAGATACGCTCATGAGCCGCATTCATGTTTTCGATCGCTCAGTGCTCCCTACTCGACTGTGCGAGCCTGCCAGTGGTAATGACAGGATGGCGCGCACTATATTTATAATGCTTGGGCAACGCGATCCGCTGCAGTGTTCGCGTTTCACTTGAAACCGATAGTACAGCTTCGTAAACATTAGGAAAAATCGGTGAATGTGTCCATGGAAGAGGAGAAAGAGAGCTCTTTCCCACCATTCTTTTGGGCCCCTGTGGCTGATTATTGTGATTCTTTACCGTGCTGTAACAAGATTGAATATTTTAAGGTGGGAGCCTTAGATTCCACATAAATTGCGAAAATTGACCGTCGGCGTCCCGCGTCGGCAGCGTCAACACGGGTGATGCGAAAATGCATTACATGATCACGTCATCATGACATCCCAGACCACCAAAATTTTTGTGACGTCATAACGTCATGTCACATGATTACGTCATCACATGACATCGTCGCTTTTGCATTGCCTCCGTGATTGGTGGGCCGATCTCGGAAGCGATGCAAAACCAGGTGATGTGTAGAAAGCTTCAGTGCAAAACCACGTTACGTCCAGAAAGCATTCGGAGGGGGGGCGGCGAAGGAACAATACATCGACTAAAAAAAAGATGGCTTTCGCCTTCGAGTCAACTTAGGCAAATGCATAAGGAACTCTAGTCTCTTTAGTACAGTGATCGCACCAAGCCACATCAGGAGTCGACCGCTGAGACTTATGTCTGAAGACGGTAAGCACAGCACTCAAATTCACTCAAGTACGTGGGTGCCGCCTTGCTGAACGACTCTAGTATGGTGTGTAATAATACACAGTGAAAAGTTAAGCATTACATCGCAGTGCCCTTGTTGGAATGTAACTTCTAGGAGCTGGACAACTTATTGAGCTTTCTTTTGATCACTGAGGCAAGACAAGTGAATATGAGCCATTTCTTTTGTGGTTTATAACAATTCCAAGAGAAAGGACATGCGCATCGTAAAAGTATGTGGTCATCATATAAATGCGAGAGGTTAAATACAGGTTGATTTCATAGCACACGAAATGTTTTTATAGCTTGCAGTGCTTGGTAGCCGATCATTTTAATTATAAATTATATGGTGTTGCACCCTTCGTTGTTTAATATATTTTACCTTTCGTAATGATTTCACATGATATGTACAACACTAACAGATTGAAAATTTTCTACTGAATTGCTCAATGAGCTGTTTGACGACTACGATGCCCTCAAAAAGTTTGATTCCACTCTGATTGGCACAAGAAAAGAAGTATTTGTGAGTGGCCTTTTTCCTGTGGACTTCTTTTTGTCACTGCACAATGACTTGCATTTATACGGCCTGCTACCAACATCGTGTGTGTGTGTGTGTGTTTTAGGGGCAAAGCTCCTTAGGGCCTGGCCTTGTCGGCGTCCGTCACGCTACATAAATCCGAAACCGAAACTGACCTGCACAACGAAAAACAAAAACATCGGTGTAAAAAAAGCCGGCAGATCCCACGCACTGTGGGAATAGATGTAATGCGAAGCAGCTACGAAGGAGCAAATCATGCTTTACATAATTTGCATGTCATTTTTTACATGTAAGGACCTGTCATTTATGTTCGTCATACAGTCACGTCGCGCAATACCAATTTTGGTGTATATCAAGCTAGCGAACTGGACACAAGCGCACCATGAGCGTGGCATGTAAATGGCGTTGTAAATGACATGCATCCCACGATTTTCATGTTACCACCTGCCACTTATGTTCGTTATACAGTCCTGTCACTCAATACCAAATTTGGTGTATATCAAGCTAGGGAAACAGCCCCGAGCGCGCCATGATCGTGGAATGCAAGCCATGTCGCTCATGACATGTCATGATTTCCATATTACCACGTGTCATTTATGTTCGTCATACAGTCATGTCACTCAATACCAAATTTGGTGTATCTCAAGCTAACGAAAGGGCCGCAAGCACGTCATGAGCGTGGCATGCAAATCATGTCGCACATGACAAGTCATGACTTCCATATTACCACTTGTCATTTATGTTCGTCATACAGTCACGTCACTCAATACCACGCTTGGTGTTTATCAAGCTAACGAAACGGCCGCGAGCGCGCCATGAACGTGGCCTGTAAATCATGTTGTTCATGACATGCACGTCATTATTTGCATATTACCACCTGTCATTTATGTTCGTCATACAATCACGTCACTCAATCGTAAATTTGGTGTATATCAAGCAAACGAAATGGCCGCGAGCGCGCCATGACCGTAGCATGTAAATCATACTTTTCATGACAAGTTAGTCATGATTTTCATGATATTACCAGCCATTTATGTTCGCCATACGGTCATGTTATGCCATACCAAATTTGGTATAAATCCCATTAACGATACGGCCAGGAGAGCGCAAAGTCGGAGGCGGCTAGATAGATAGATAGATAGATAGATAGATAGATAGATAGATAGATAGATAGATAGATAGATAGATAGATAGATAGATAGATAGATAGATAGATAGATAGATAGATACTCTAAGAGTCGCCGAAGTTCGCTAGGAAATGCTTCGCACTTAAAAACCGACTTTATGTGTACATCAATCAAGTAAATGACAGCACAATAAAAGGCTGTCAACCAGAGCAAAATAAAAGGCCACAACGCCGTACATACACCAACATTTAGGCACCAATCAATCAAAACCTATGACTGAAAAAAAAGGTTAGGAAGAACAAAATAAAACGCCGTTAACCAGAACAGACGATCGAGAAGGCCACAATACCGTAAAAGCACCGACCTTTAAGCACCCATCAGTCAAAGCATATGACAAAATAAACGGTTTAATAATAGACTAATATCTATCATAGTTGTGACAGAACAATATTAAAATACCCTTCATATTAGACGCCGCGGGCAGGGATGCCTAGAGGAGGGAGGGGGGGAACGTAGGAGGGGAGAGAGGAGGGGAGGCGCATGCGCAGTGAGGGATGTGGTTGCCGCGGGGAGGGATGCCTAGAGGAGAGAGAGGGGGAGAGGAGGTTTTTATTTTTATTTTTTTGAAAGGTTTGCGCATGCGCAGTAAGGGTGGTCACGCCGGCACACCACCACCACCACCGGATTAAGCTTCGCCATAAGATGCTTCACATCTAAAAGGAAGGCACGACTCGAGGGGCTGCCTTTGGACTGAGGGATAACGAACACAAGCGAAGTCGCGAACTACTGAAATGCATTTCATTCACGGGGTCGTTTTCTTACAGAACACTTTCCACTCCCCGAAAATGCCTCATTATTGTTATCTCGCAACCTCAGAGAAGAAAAAAAAGCGTGTTATCGTATTTTGTTGCCACAAGAGATGTCATTTACGCATAAGCGAACGCACTCAGAAAACACAACATTTGAAAATTTCTAAGTTTGTTCCGATGAAAATGATCCAACATGTTTTTCTAGAATATCATCCTGCAGTCCTCCGGGAACAATACAAATAATTTTGAGCAAAATTGAGAATGGTTTTTTATTATATATTTTTAAATTGACCAACAGCTTTCGTTTTTTTTTATGTCTTGAGCTACGAAATTCATTACTTTGAAAATTACTAGACAAATACAAATGCAGGTGACAACTATTCACATAAAGGCCTATCAATGCTGCGAATATGAACAAGCTATTGCGTTCATAGAAGCAGAAATTACACCCCGAAAACGAGCGAGTTTCAAAAACACAGCGTTTTTCGAGAATTTTTAAAAATACAGAAGTTGCCCAGAATTAGAGAACATCATGTGAGCTATTTCTCTTTTTTTTTCTTTTTGTGCTACGCAGAAAGATATTTGTGATATATAGCTTGCGTGGCTGTTAGCATGATCGCGAATTTACGAAAACGCACTCTTCATAAAATAGCCGTCGTCACCCGGCAACGCTTGTCGATTTTTCCTTGGTTCCAAATTTTTTAATTTGAAAACAAATTGTGATTTCGCGCTAATCGATCATGCGGGCATAATATAGAAAATTACCAATAAAAATTGGAGACGTCAAGTATACCACGTTTTTTTTTATCTTTCGTGGAATCGACCAACGTTCATTCCTGTTGGATTTTCATGACTTTGCACAACTACTGTAAGGCGGGCGCTTTTACAAAGAGGTATTCCGCTGTGCAAGAATAATCTGGTAGCGTAGGAATGGTGTGGAACAAAGCCTGAATTGTGTTCTCTGTGACGCATTCCACTAAGGAGATCACGTAGCATTCAGGCGACAGGAATAATAAAAATTTTGCATCGGTCTGTAGCCTTTTCTTTTAGGCTAATTTTATTTGGACTGTGCCTCATAGAACTATGCAATGATCAGAAAGTGTAAGCCTGGTACACAGCGTAAAAGAGACCTCAAATATACTGCACATGCATTGCTTTCTGGAATGTCTCTTACAAAGTGGTTATTCTGCAATTACAGGTTGTGCGGCTATACCTATAGTTCTTAGTTTGCAAAGTGGCCAGTGCCACCTTGACAAGAGGATGAGGAAGAACGAACACGACACAAGCGTTTGTGTCGCGTTTGGTCTTCCGTGACCGCCGTTCATGATACGTCGCCCATCTCACACATTGTGGTCAAATACTTACTTACAGAGCTCGCCATTTCAATTCTCTTTAGTCCTGCATTAGAAGAAGGCTTTTCTGTGATTGCTAAAATTGCTCTTTCAGATTCGAGAGCTCGCTGTCAAAACCGGCGCAAAACCGGCCGCATGCACGAAGAGGGTGTTACGGTAGCTTATGACAGATCAGCAGGCGTGCCAGTTCTCCTGGCAAGGCAGGAAGGGGAAGCATAGCTTTTGCCAGATGCGGCTGCCGTCGTGCATTACCTGCAAATATTTTGGTCTTCACATATGTGCACTTTACCATTTCGTAGATATTTTTAAAGAGTGCCTGTACAGGTGCAGTAATTTGTATGTGCTTCTGTATCTTAAATGTACGCAGTTTATTATCATGCAACTACCTGTATGATTTCTCTACCTACTGCAAGCGGTCAAACTGTATGCTGTCAGTTCATATATTGTGGTTTATATTGTGTGCAAGCCTTGGAACATGCAGGAAATTAAAGAGACCCCTGTAATGGCCATGAGAGTGTTGACATGCTATTGTTCAAGAGCTCGCGTTGCTGGAAACCCAGGACCATAGTCCTCGGCGGCTCATGACCTTTAGTGAAACTTACCGATGCACCCAATTGACCTGGCAATTCTAAAAAAATGTGCATCAGGATAAGAACTGATCCCTGAAACCTCAGCTTGCTGGACAAGCACACTACTACAAAGCCACAGCCATTCGTTATTCGAGTCGCTTTTAACTAATGTATACACCCAAACTAGGCTCGTGCGAATATTCGAGCACTTCGAATATTCGAACGAATGCTACAGCATTTGAATTCGCTTCGAATTCAAATTATATGAAATTTAGAAATATTCGGAACGAACGAATAGGTGTATATTATTCCGCATGCAACCCTAGTGTAAAGGTGGTTTCACTGCAGTAGAGGGGTGGTATACCGTGAATACACCTATCTATGGGAAATTCGCCCTGCCACGGTTAAATGAACATGTTACCCTCACACCAATTCAAAGTTAAAAATCTCGTTATACCGAATTATGTGCTCTAAGTATAGTACATTTTAAAACGTAATGTATTCTACAGGTTATCACTAGCATTCTACCGAAACTCAAATCCAGCTACTGTTCAAAGTTTCTTCCACTTCCATTCAACCAAAAAGACAGATTTGCACATGCCTTGTTTTAATTTTTAAAAAAATATTGTGCAGGTTAGTTGGATCATGACAAATTTGCTCATTTTTCTTGATATGTAATATACACTATTCGATTTCATTCGAAATTGTTCGACAAAATCACTACTCGCTTCGAATTCGATTCGAACCTGATATTTACTATTCCCACAAGCCTAAGAAAGACCTTAACGCATCGAATGAGCGTGCCGTCGATTCCGTCTGCCTCGAGACGGTGCGACCAACAGCACCCTGACATGATTTCCAGCGTGAACGTAACACAAGAACACTATTGTGTTATACTCTTGAAGGTGAATCTTAGGCATCATCAAATTGGTTTTGTACAACCACATATAGTCAGCATAATAAGTTATTGGGTTCATTAGCAGACATGTTTTACCTCACATAATGCAATTTACTGTACACCTTCAAATTCGCGAATCGGTTCAGGTGATAGCGGCACTGGTAAAATGAAATTTTAGTGTGCCGGTGCTTCGACATTATCATGCTTACTGCCAACAAAAATTTGTGCTCCACGTGAGGAGAACTCTTCAATAAAAGCTCGTGTTTTTCATAGGTGCTGTCCAGAGCTCACATGAGGCTAGCGATTTCACGGTGGAGATGGCCATCCGAGAGTGGTTGCGGCATGCTCCCGCCACGCAACGCAACGCGATTGCTTAGGTAATGCATCTTAAAAAGTCATAACACTTTACAGATTTTGCTTTATTTGAAGCTGCTGTCACAGACAGTACAAGCAGTAATAGTTGAAAACTGTGCGAAGAAAGAAATACCAAACAATGACAAAGACAACTAACTTGTGTTCTTTCTATTGTGAGAGCGAATAGCATGTGATCAGTGTGCCGGAGGCTTGCACTTGCTACTGAACATGAGCGCGCGAATGTGACTGGTGAAAGCTTCTATTATAGGCATCCCACTTGCTGCAGAGGCAAGGTTGCATTTGGAACGGAATTTACGGCACTGAAGAGTACATGCCGGGGTCTAAAAGTGAACAGGAGCTATCTGTGACCAATAGTGAAAATATACATGGCTTTTAGATCAAAAAAACAATGTATACCTTCATGCTTCTTTTTTAGCCCATGAAAGCTGTGTGCGCATTACAGTGGCTCAGCGCAGCTTTTTTTTAATAGAACTGACTTTGTTTTTTGTGGTTCATGAAACCTTTAGAATAATACCCTTCCTATACTGTACTATAGCTCTGTTCGGTAAGTGCACTTTCTTAATGCGCAGAGTGTAAATGACTGGAAATGCTAGCCCAAAATATCAATACTTTTTCAAGAATGTTCGATGAATACATAAATTTTGTCCGTCATCAAATTTATTGAGGGTGTTGAGTAGCCTGTGCGCTAATTTTGATGTCTCCTCATTTTTCTTCAGGATTCTGCCGCTGAATAAGCTGGACGCATCCGTCAACTACGTCCATCCTTGTGGTGCGTCCATCAAATGCGTACATCCTAGTGGTGTGTCCATCCTTGTGGTGCGTCCATGAACTGTATTCATCCTTGTGGTGCGTCCATGAGCTGTGTGCATCCTTGTGGTGCGTCCATGAACTGTGTTCATCCGTGTGGTACGTCCATGAACTGTGTCCGTCCGTGTGGTGCATCCATGAACAGTGTCCATCCTTGTGGTGCATCCATGAACTGTGTCCATCCTTGTGGTGCGTCCATGAACTGTGTCGATCCTTGTGGTGCGATCGCCTTGTGGTGCGTCCATGAACTGTGTACATCCATGTGGTGCGTCCATGAGCTGTGTCCATCCTTGTGGTGCGTCCATGAGCTGTGTCCATCCTTGTGGTGCGTCCATGAGCTGAGTCCATCCTTGTGGTGCGTCCATGACCTGTATCCCTCCTTGTGGTGCATCCATGAACTGTGTCCATCCATGTGGTGCGTCCGTGAACTGTGTCCACCCGTGTGATGCGTCCATGAACAGTGTCCATCCTTGCGGTGCGTCCATCCTTGCGTTGCGTCCATCCTTGTGGTGCGTCCATGAACTGCGTCCATCCTTATGGGGCAACTATCATTGTGCCAGTGGCTCCTTCAAAATAGCTCTGACAGGAGTTTTGTAACTTGTTTTTTTTTCTGACAAAATAATTAGCTAACGATCCGCTTATTACGGCTGCAAAGCTGATTTGCTCGAGCGCGCGACGGTAATTATTTGGAGACGCACATTTGCATTTTCGGTTTCTGAGAGCACCGAGTGAGGTGGGGGACCAGAGTGGTTTCTGTGTAAACACAGAAAGTGCGTGCACATGAGCACCGCGTTGACAACTCTTTTCATGAAAGGCCTCCTGAGTGCTGCTATAATCCACTCTGAGACATTGTAAATATGCATAACCCATCAAAAATGGCCCGCAAAGGCATCGGCTTTTGTACTGCCATGCAAGCCTTCCCTCTCTTTTCGTTGAAAAGGTCTGCTAGGAGAGAGTACTCGCAAGGATAGTGCCAGCCTACGCAAATTCATGGCGCAGGTAGCGCCTGGTTGTGTACACTGAAACCAGAGGCGGGTTTCACGTGCAGTGGCGCGACATGTGTGGCATAGCGCCTCGCCTACTGTAACACGCACGCGCCGCGTAGTGTAAACGACGGACAGCCCAGCGCGCCCTCCCGGTGCGCGGATCAGATTACACTACGAGGGCAGGCGCGTCCGGGCGCCTGTTAAATAAACGCTTTTTGTTACCAGCAAGCCGTGTGGAGAGTCGCTTCTTCTTCGCGCTCCTCGAACTCACGACATGGTGTCAGAAGTGGGATACTTCTGCCGTCTCTTCTAGCCACTGCTCTCGTCGTCCTCAACGGTTTCCAACAACCGCAATGACGGACTCGGCTACGGCAGCTACGAGCGCGGCGACAGGCTTCTCTCTAAAGCCTCCGCAGCCATTCACGTTTGATCGAGCCTCCGAGTGGCCTGCATGGATTCTCGAGTTCGACGACTACCGCTATGCATCGGGACTCGTCCAACAAGAGAAAGAAATGCAGGTGCGAACTCTGCTCTACGTAATGGGTCGCCAAGTGAGACAAATATTTAACACGTTCTCGCTCTCCACGGAAGACGACAAAAACTCCGACCTCGTCAAGGCGAAGTTTGACTCACACTTCGTCCAAGTTAGAAACGTCGTCTAAGAGTCAGCGTGCTTCAATCGGCGTCAACAAGAGCCCTCCGAGACCGTCGACCAATACGTCACTGCCCTATATCCCTTTCCGACCCAGCGACCAGTATACTGGACATAACGAAAAAAGCGGTGCAGAAAAGCAAGCAGAGCTACAATCTGAACCGAAACAACTTTGGCAGCTTCTGTAAGAGTCGAGCAACATGTTTTTAAATGTAGTTCCTCCTTCAGTCCCATTTTCTGATGGGGGGCGCCTCGAAGTAGTGGCGTCATCCACGCGGAAACGCGCTCGCGCACGATGTGGTCAAGTATACAAAATTATTTTAGGAGCTCTCTTCGCACAATTCAATTAATTTAAATCGTGCGTGCTGTTCTATGTCTGCTTGGTACATTGTTGCAAAAAGGTAGCGTTTGTAATCAGAAGTTTGCTGGCAATTCGAGTGTATTTATGTCCATACTGGACACCAGGATTCAATTGGCGCACATCGTGCTAAACATGGAGCGGAAAAAAGAAAAAAAGAGGCAGGTGTCACATGACAATCTTGAAGCCCAGCCATAGAAAATGGAACTGAGACATGCTGGGAATGTAACAAGCAGCCTGGAGCACGAGGAGGGAGCGTCGTCTGATGAGGTTGACTTCTGGACGCTAGACGCTCCCTCCTAGGCTTTTTTCCCCGCTTGGTGACGCTGAACGCTAAGTGTGACAGCTAACCATGAGAAACTTTTTCTTGGGTCAAAACGAACCGTTTTTGTGTTTTAAACGACTAACCTTCTCACAGGGCCAAAAGCAGCACTCTTTCAAGGAAGATAGCGGAATGTGTGCACCCATATGTGCTACAAATGAATCCTAGTGTCCAGTATACTGGACATGGTTCTCCTGAGAAAACCATTGTACTTACAGTCTCCTTTATTTTTTTTTGCATGCTTTTCAATGGCCTCTTAGCTAGAAAAGAACATTAAAAAATTTTGTTCTACCCTAGAAAAAAATTCGGGTAGGAAAGGGATATAACATGGCAGACAGGTGCGACTACGGTGACTTGCGGGATCGCCTCATCCGCGACCGCTTCGTACTTGGACTTCGCGACAAGAAGCTCTCCGAAGCTCTGCAGCTGGATGCTAACCTCACTCTCGCCACGGCGCTCGCTAAGGCACGCCAAAAGGAGTCCGTGCTCAAACAGCAGCAGCTTCTTCAGGCCTCCGAGGGACCGTCCACCTTCAACGCCGTCTCCCACAATCATCGCGGCAAAAGCTAGAACCTCCCGCGACCGCGTAACACCGCCACGAAATCAAGTAATCAATCGTGCGGCTACTGCGGTGGAGCGCCTCATTCTCGTTCTCTGTGCCCAGCAAAGACTGAGAAGTGCTCAAAGTGCAACATAAGGGGACATTTCGCTCGTGTTTGTAGAAAAGTTCCGTCAAGAGACATCTGAACGCTCGAGCAAGGAACCTCAGCGATGTATCTTGGGGCCGTGAACCAACCAGCCGACGCTCAGCGTGACTCAAGGCTTGTCGAAGTCGACCTCAATGGCTATTCACTGATCGCAAAGATCGACCCCGGTGCTCAGGTTTCTGTGGTCCCGGCTACCTTTGCTGGAATTCCTGAACATCTTCAGCCGGCAAGGGAAACCCTCTCAGGACCGAGTGGCAGGGCACTTCAGGTAGTTGGAAAATTTGACGCTACTACTGTTGTATCGCCGCCGGATACACCGTCCGGCGGAGACAATGGGCGCGTTAGCGCCGAGCGCTAAGAGACGTCAGACGAGGCCGAGAACGGGGAAGGGACTGGCTCTTTATTCAGAGAGAGCGTGTAACAATGGTTACAGTAAATTGCCGTTGTGCGACGCTATGCGACACATCACGCTAAAACGAAACTGATCGGAAGTCTACATGACTCCGAGATTGGTAACATGAATTTAGGACATGAAATGTCCGACACCACATCATGTCCCCCTAGAAAGGAAAGGAGACGTAAACTCTTGTGCAGAGAATGTGATTGAATTATACAGAACTAGCGCCACAGTAGGCAATCGTTGTTCTGTGTATGGAAATTATACAGTTGCAAGGCACTGAAACTTTGGTATAAGGTAAGACTAGTAACGATGTAAAATGTTTTGGTGCACATGACAATTTGGCACACAACGTTGAAAATATCTTGTAGAAAACTGCAAAATAGAGTATCATTATACAGTAGTTATCACATGTAGGAATGTATTCTCTATTAGGACGGTTTCATGTGACCAGAGTTTAAGTAGTTTGACTGAAACTAGTCTCTGTAATAGATTTCTTTTATTGCATGAGCCCGTATGAACCCATAAGTAGTAATTAGGAACTTCGTGTCAGTCATCAGTACATGTTCCCCAAACTCAGGATTATGCAGTAAAAGAGGTATATCAAAATATATTGTAGGTAGTATGTGAAAAATGAGAGTATAAGGTAAAAACAAACATGAGTATACTTAAGGAACAAAATCTTTGTAACGCGCCGGTTTCTTACGGCGTCGTTTGGGACGAAGGCATGCAGGAGAATGAGGTGAAGGATTCACCGATGGAGCCTTATCTAGCTCAGAAGAGTTTGAGCCTTGGGGCTCGCCTACATGCTCATCGTCGGAGAGCAAACGCGGCAGAGATTCTGGAGTGTCCGTACGTGACACATCTTTCCCCCCTTCGATAAGATCTGCATAGGGGCTGGGCACATCAGCCGATTGTCGTGAAGGTGCCTGCAAGGTGGTTAGTGGAAGAGTCACTAACTGCGGAGCTGCAGAAAAACATGGAGGTGGGGAGGAATTACTCTGTTGCCTGGATGAGAAGTTAGGTGGAGGACGTGAATTCTGCTGCGGAATTGCATTTTGCTCGGCATTGACAATTACGAGCTTTGATGCATTCCAGATATTGCCATCACTCAGGTGGGAGGAATTTAGTCCAATTTGACTAAGGATTGTATACGGACCCTTGTACTTATTCTGCTTTCCTGGAAGACGAACTTTAACCCTGTGGCCCACCTGTAACTTAGGAGGTTTTGCTCCACGTTTAGAATTAATGCGCAGCTTAGTTGCCTGTTGCCTATGGAATACTCGTGTTCTCACAGGATCCAACGTTGGCGAAGGAGCACAAGACTTTGGGTGTAAGCCTGCAATGTCAATTCCAGAGCGGGGTTGGCGATTATGCAAAAGTTGTGCAGGAGACAAGCCTGTAGTAGCTTGAGGCGTAAAGCGATACGTGCCTAGGTACTCTGTTACAGCTTGTTTCAGTGGGCGGCATTCAAGTTGAGCGAGCTGCATTTGCTCTTTCAAAACTCGGTTGAAACGTTCAACTTGGCCGTTGGCTTGTGGATAGTAGTTTGATGAGCAAAGATGCTGAATGCCTCAGTCGGAGAGGAAAGTTTCAAATATTTGTGACTTAAACTGAGGACCGTTGTCTGTGACAATCGCCTCGGGGAAGCCTTCCCTACTGAAAAGTGCTGACAAAAATGTAATTACCGCTTCAGAAGTGACCGCATGAGTAAAACAAACTTCAGGCCACTTAGAGTGGTAGTCAACTAATGTAATTGCAAATCTACAGTCGTAAGGAGCACGTTCGAGTGGACCGACAATGTCCATGCCTAGCTTTTCCCAAGGTTTACTTGGCCATGGGAGAGGCTGTAGGGGTGCAAAAACTGGTTTAGCAGATTTATCTGCTGTTGACATACAATGCAGTTGCGAACAGCACGTTCAACTTGACTATCTAAGCGAGGCCACCAGTATCTTTCTCTAAGTCGTTGCTTAGTTCTGACAATTCCTAGGTGACTTTCATGAGCTAGCTGTACGAGTCTGTCGCACATTGTAGTAGGAATGCTGATTCTGTCTGCGCGGAAAATTAAGTTGTCTACACAGGACAGTTCAGTTCTGACTGCAAAGTAGGGCAGTAGTTCTGGTGGCAGAGATTTCTTTTCTGGCCAGCCATTAGCTATGTATGGAAGTACTTGTTGCAAAGTAGTATCAGCTGCAGTTGCTGCCTGTAATTCAGGTTTAGTTATGCATGGAGTGACGAGAGAGATTATCTCTTCTTCCAGTTCTGGAGAGACTGGAAGCTGTAAAGGCAAACGGGAAAGTGCATCCGCTACAACATTATGTGAACCCTTGCAGTACTGTACAGTGAAGTTGTAGTACAGAAGTGTGGCACACCAGCGTCAAATGCGTAATGGGCGTCGGCCCTCTGATTCCAGCAGAAAGTAATGTAACAAGAGCTTGATGATCAGTGCGTAATGTAAAATGTCTACCCCATAAGTACACATGCCATTTCTCACAGGCAAAGAGACATGCTAGGGCTTCACGCTCACCAGCAGAGTATCTGCGTTCAGCAGGAGACAAAGTACTTAAAGCAAATGCAATTGTGACTAACTGGTCACCTTTTCGTTGTTGAAACACGGCACCCAATCCAATGTTGGACGCATCAGTCGTTATGACGATTGGAAGCTTCTCGTCAAAGAGTTGAATGACTGGGTTTGCAGCTAGTACTTCTTTGATAATGTTGAAGGCTGAATTGGCTTCATTGGACCAATTGAATGTTTGGCCTTTACGCAACATGGAACGCAGTGGTTCAACAACATCAGCATAATGTGGAATGAACTTAGAGTAATAGCCAGCGAGACCAAGAAATGAATGCAATGATTTACAGTCTGCAGCTGCAGGTGCATTAACAATAGCATGCACTTTGGATTCAAGAGGAGACAATCCTCTGGCACTGACGTTGTGTCCTAAAAATTGAATTTGTTGGACAGCAAAGACACATTTGTCGTTCAGTTTCATTCCTGTGTTGCTTATGCGACTTAGTACTACTTGTAAATTAGCATCATGTTCAGCACGCGTACGACCCCAGACCAAAATGTCATCTAGATAGCACAGTACTCCAGAGCAATCTTTCAAGATGTCTGACATCATTTTCTGAAAAACAGCAGGGGGCAGATGCAAGCCCGAAGCAAACTCTACGGAATCTGAACAAACCATCATGCGTTACAAAAGTGGTTAAGTCTCTACTTGATTCTGACAAGTTAACCTGATGATACGCTGATGCAAGATCTAGCTTCGAAAAATAAACAGCACCTGTAAGTTGCTGGAGAAGTTCTTTAATGTGGGGCAATGGAAACCCATCAACCACGATCGCTTTGTTTGGTTCACGCAAGTCCACACAGAGTCTCAAGGAACCGTTCTTTTTCTTCACCACGACTAGTGGAGAGACCCAATCTGATGCTGAAACTCGTTCGATGACGCCTGATTTTTCAAGACGAGAAAGTTCATCGGAGACTTGTTGTCGAAGTAGGAATGGCAGTCTGCGAAGCTTGGCAGCGACTGACTGTATATCCGGATGGCGTTTCACTTCGTGCATGTAGCCTTTCACCAGGCCGAGTTCCTGGGTGAAGAGGCGATGACATTCGGACGGAGCATTAGCAGGAATTCTTCGGTTTTCTGTACTTGAAACTTGCGAGCAGGACAATGTAGCACCGTCGATGGTTATGTGGAGGCTTCGAATGGCATCCAAACCAAGAAGTGAAGAGCCTTCTTTTGTCACGTAAAATGTGACAGCAGCAGTGGTATCGTTGTACCGGACATTTGTAGAGAAGTATCCGACGTTGGGAATGCATTTCTTTGAATAGTCCTGAAGGACAATGTAGGAGTCAAGGAGTCTGGTCCCCGTGAAGTAGTGCTTGAAATCTTCTAAGTTCAGCAATGATACGGTCGCACCGGTGTCAACAAGGAAAGGGATGTTGACTTGGCCAACTTGAACAGAAATGTTCAGTGGCGAAGGACGGCTGGAACGTTCATCAACGTTTAAGATTGTAACTGTATTTGTTACCGCAGTATCTTGTACTTGAGCTACATTCTGTTGAGACGTTCTGACATTTGATGAGCGGCATACGCCTCGGAAATGGCCTCTTTTTCCGCAGGCAGAACAAATGCGGTTGCGGGCTGGACAGTTAGGAAAATTCGCGTAGTGTTGAGAAGATCCGCATCTGTAGCAAACACCCGATTCAGGTCGGTGCGGTCCATCCTGGTGGCTGGGAAAATTCGATGAAGGAGGAGGTCGGGCGTCATGATGCCCTCGGCCATGTTGGCTTCCTCCCGAGTTGGGTCGGGGAGGCCGGCGGCCATGATTCTTTTGTTTAGGATAAGTGGAAGTTGAAGTGTTTTGGCGGCCATCTTGTGGACCTGGATGAAATTCGATCTTGTCATCCTGCGCGTTCGCGAACTCTTGCATTTCGAGTTCGGTACGCTCCTCTTCCTTCGCAATTTGAATTGCTTGCTGTAAAGTAAGGGTAGGACCCAGTTGCAGAAGTCGTCGTCGCACATGTGGTGCGGTAATTCCGCTGAAGAGCTGATCGCGGACCATGGAGTTGGCGGAGGCGCCGAAGTTGCATTTACTCGCCATCGTCTGTAATGCAGAAACATAGTCAGTGACTGATTCCCCCGGTATTTGCTTTCGCATTTTGAAGTAGTGACGCTCTAGAACCTCATTACTCGGAGCCTTGAAGTGGTTCTCGAGTATAGTAAGTGCTGCGACGTATTCATCCTGCGTGCCCTCGTCCGGAGTCCCGTCTCCGCTTTCCGCTTGCTCCTGTGCATTTCGTAGTGTCCAGTAGACGTCCAAGCCCTCAACTCCCAGTGCATTAAGCAGTAAACTCTTCTTGAGAGCGGCCCGGGCGGTTTTCCAGGCGGCGACGTCGACGTACGCCTGGAAAACACGACGCCATTTAGCCCAAGGCACGGGAGGAGTGCCCGGAGTTTGTAAAAACGGCGGAGGAGGAATGGCGGAGGTCATGCTGGAACTGTGAGGCACTGAAGAGTCGCAGTCGCCAGTATGCGTTGGCGAGTCACTGTTGCCAGCAAGCATTGGCCAAACGTGCAGGGCGTGGCCGCAGTAGGCCTATCGCATTCCGTGCAGCGTGCAAGTAGGGCGGTGCCCTGTAAATGCGCTCGAAAAGGTTGCAATCCGCGTAGAAAATTGGCGGGGCATGCCGACGAAGTAGGAAAGATGCTTACTTCTGGTTCATCTCGTCGCCAGTTTGTTGTATCGCCGCCGGATACACCGTCCGGCGGAGACAATGGGCGCGTTAGCGCCGAGCGCTAAGAGACGTCAGACGAGGCCGAGAACGGGGAAGGGACTGGCTCTTTATTCAGAGAGAGCGTGTAACAATGGTTACAGTAAATTGCCGTTGTGCGGCGCTATGCGACACATCACGCGAAAACGAAACTGATCGGAAGTCTACATGACTCCGAGATTGGTAACATGAATTTAGGGCATGAAATGTCCGACACCACAACTACCACGTCGGGGTCACGAAGATCGAACCAAGTCGTCTACGTTGTGCAGCGGCTGAAGCATCCACTCCTTAGATTACCTGCGATCGAAAGCTTGGGACTCGTCAAGTTTCTGTATGCCACAGAACGCGTCGAGGAACGACATCCCGAACTTTTCAACAGTCTAGGACTGCTGCCGGGTGCACTCATGGGCCTGCAAACTTCCGCCTTCGATCCTGTGAAGAAAGCTCAAAGGGAAGACGAGGTCTGCCAGCGTCTGCTGTGCTTTTGCCTCAGTGGATGGCCGGAAAAACGCAGTGTCCCAGCCCCCCCTCTCTCCATACTGGCAGTACAGAACAAGTCTGTCAGAAAACGATGGCTGCCTGCTGTACGAAACACGCCTGGTGATTCCTCATTCTCTGAGAAGCGAAATTCTCACTCGCCTACATGAGGGCCACCAAGGCATCGAACGCTGCAGAGCGAGGGCAAAGTAGTCTGTGTGGTGACCTGGAATTTCATCGGAAGTTCAGCGAATGGTTTTTAACTGCGACACCTGCTCTAGAAACCGACCGCAAAGAGCTGAACCGCTTCTGCCGACAGCTACACCAGAGCTTCCGGGGCAGATGGTGGGTATCGACTTATTCCAACTTCGGGGAAAGAACTACCTGATGTGTGTGGACCTATCGCTCACGGTACCCCGAGATTGCACTCCTGGCTGCCACCTCCGCAGACGCCGTCATTAACCACCTCAAAAGCATTTTCTCTCATCATGGCATCCCTGTGACAGTGGTATCCGACAACGGCCCGCAGTTCTCGAGCTCGGCATTCGCGGAATTCGCAAAAGCATACGGCTTCAACCACACCACGAGCAGCCCTCTTCATCCACAGGCCAACGGTGAAGCGGAACGCGCCGTTCAAACAGAGAAACATCTGCTCGAGAAAGCAGAAGATCCGTACCTCGCCCTACTGGCTTAAAAAGAGACACGCCGGGGCCGACAGGCCTCAGTCCGGCTAAACTGCTCATGGGACGCCAGCTACGCTCTCGAGTTCCTGCATTACCCACCCTCCTCGTTCCCGGAAACGTCGACAAACAACAAGCGACGAAAAGGGACCTCGAAGCAAAACAACGCCAGAGGCGAAATTTCAACCATCGTCATGCAGCCAAAGAGCTACCAGCTCTCTCTCCAAACACCCGTGTCTGGGTGAGAGACCTCAAATGCGAGGGGGAGATAACTCAACAAGCAGACTGTCACGAATAAAACCGTAGCCGGTGAATAAAGAAGAAGACGACGATGCACGTGACAGAAGGACGCGCCATAGAGAAGGAAGAAAGAAAACGAAGAAGAAGGATCGGCCCCGGGGGTTCGAAAGAGCTCGTGACAGGAGAAGCAGCGGCTGCGAAGAACGAAGGAGTAGGCTTGGCTGACGTGTGCGGAGAGCAAGGCAGTCGGCTTTCCAGCAATGGCCTGGAGACGTGGAGGCTGATCGTGGAAGCCCGGACCAAATGTGGGTGAAGCTGAAGATGTGCAAGGAAGGCCTGGAGACATGAGTTTTCCCATCATTCCGCAAGCCTGGGACAGACCACGCAGCCGACACCTGTCTGCATCCACAGCCACGGGGTCAACCGCCTACTCGTGCAGTTCGTCTGGCGCGCGGCAGACCACGTCCAGTGCTACGTGGATCCTTCGAAGAAGCTCCGTCATCGCAACGGAAGCATACGTCTACGCAGCGTCGACACTGTGGTGACCGACGTCAAACGCCACGTCGGGGGAAGGGCCGCCGCAACACTTGTGGACGGTTAGAACGTTACGTTTTTTCTATTTTCCTGGTTGTTAAGTGTGGTAGCATGATAGTGGGTTATTTCATCATTAGTTATCTTTACGTGCGTAAGTGTAAAGTTTGCTGTGCTTCAGAGTTAAGGTTGTTGTTTGTTTGTATTGCCTTTAGTGTTATTACATAAACGACTTCTGTTATGATTACAGAGTCCTGTTTCTCTCTACACCGCGGAAATTCGTGACACAGACAGTCCCCGCTCCTACTGGGTCCAAACAGAGCGCGGACACGTGCGTCGAAACAGAAAGATGCTCGTCGCATTGCCGGCCTCACAAAAGAAAGCACAACCACCTCCCTGCTCGTTACTCTTCAACTCTGACGACGATTTCGAGCCGTCGCCAGTCGCGGGACCGCAAGCTGCCCTCTACAACGGAGCTCCGTCCCAGCGAGGTGACTCGCTGCGAACCGACAGCAATATTTCACTGCCCACGACAGTCAACGATGCCCCAGCAGAGACCACGGCCGGGCTCGACTGCGCGCGCGCTCCTTTCCTTACGGCCTTCTCACCCGTCGCGAAGGCAATGGGAGAGTTTCTCAGTATGTTTCGCCACCCGTCGGCGGTAGGGGCGCTGCGACCCTGACCTTGCTTCTCATGTGCCGCGTACGCGGCACAAGACTTCCCCGATGTAAAACCGCGGAAGGGGGGGGTTGTCGACGGGGATGGGAGGGGGGGATTATTTTAGATGTCGGGGATGGAGAGAGGATCGTCTTGTTTTAACTAATGTTATCAGCCGGCTCGCAGCATAATATAGATATGCATGTGGTCGTGGATAATGCAAGCTGAAACTCAGTAAAAATGCGGAAGAATCGGCTAAAAAGGCATAAAGCAGGAGGCATAATAAAACACAGAAAACAATTTTCCAAATACATTTGGAATGGTTTTCAAGGCTAAAAGCTGCGTTCTGTAGCTTGACAGCTCTTTGAAACACGTGAGTTGTATCTTTAATGGTAAAAAATGAGAAAAAAAAAAGGAGAGTGGACTCTTGCTGCTGAATAACCCCTTCAGATGGCACGCACTGAGAGTGGTGCTGCCCACTGTCAATGTGCTAACACCACTTTGTATTGTGGAAGCATTAATTCCGAGGACCCCAAGCTCTTTTGCGTTCCTTTGTACTGCAAGCCACACCCATAAAGAATGCGAAGAACGCAGCGTGCTTACGCTCTCAAGCCGCTTGCCCTGGAACTAAAACTCTCTAGTGCAAATCAATTCTACGCAATCCCTCGAGTTCGCGAAAGATCGTGTTAAGAAAGAGAAATTGATAACCTTCCAACTTTTCGGCAACTGAGCAGCTTTTTTTTCTAAGAAATCCGCATGAATTTTCTTGTGGCTTAGTGCTAAAAAGCGGGTTGTTGTCAATTTCCCTTTGTCTCTAGTTTGGTTTTGTTTCTTCCGGGATTTGCCCACCGCGGCTGCATTTTGTTCGGTGCCCTCTCAGTGTTCAGTCTGCAGTGATTTCTCGTCTCGAGACGACGGTCGTACAACCTTCAGACGCGTCTACGTACGGGCTAGAAATCTGGCTAAAAATAAACCGTTCTCGGGCGAACCCACTATGCCAACCCGAACAAGATAAAAGGCCACAACACCGTAAAAACAGCGACATTTAAGCACTCATCAATCAACCCATACGACAGAAGAAAAGGTTAACAAGAAATATACGTGTACGCGACAGCTCCCCATTTTTCAGTTTTGTTTTATTCCTTTTCTTTCTTTTTTTTTTTATGTCGTGCGAGTGTTCGATGGTCACTTAAAGGGGCCTCCTCCTTGTTTATGGGCTACTGAGATCGGCGAGCCTCCCTTGCTGCGGGGCGCCGGGGGCAGGACAAAGGAGGCAGCCCCACTTTACTGCGCTCTGCGTTGGCTTTGCTTTTTCGAAGACGAGAGGATGAACGCGGCTTTGAATTGCTCGAAACAACGACAGTGCTGCTGGCACAAGAAGTGAAACGCGACAATTCGCGTCCTCGAGCCCTGCAGACGTTCGACACTAGGTTTCCGCGAATGCGTATAATTGGGGCTTCGGAGCGCAGAGACGCTCGGCGTATTCCGTGGCTGATGGTTGTCTCGTCCGCGATGTCCTCTCTTCGACGACTGCTCGCCGATCGGGGCCCCGTTCTCGGACTTCTCCAACCGTCTCCCAATGTTTTACTTTTCTCTCTATATCTTTTATTCCCTCCTTAGCCCTTCTCTTGTGAACTACTGCTGAGGTGTCGCGCTTAGATGCAGACAATTGCGGGGTTCCCATTTCTTTTCATTTTTGCTCACTTAAGAATCACTTACTCCCCCCCCCCTCCCCCTCAGAGCGCAGATTTATGCGTCTCCGGCTGACATGATGTTTACGCTCGGGTTCTCGCCGGCTGACCAGACCCACGCTCTGGGGCGATAGGGAAGCCTGGTCTGCAGCCGCCGTTCAACGCCATGGTCAGCTCTAGCCCGGCCGTGGCTCTAGTAGCAAAACGAAGGACCGCAGGACTTCGCGGAACCAGTAGTGCGCGTGTGTGTCTGTTGTGTGAGCGGGTTTGGGTCTACGTGCGCGTATGTGTTCTCGGACCTGTGGCTCGAAAGAGAGTGCGAAAAGCGCGGGAAGAAGAACTAGAGACAGAGCGAGAACAGCGAGCGAACAGAAGAGTCTGCGAAGTGCGAGCGATTAGAGCGGTTGTGCGTGTAAGCGATGAGTCTTTGAGCGAGTTTGTAACCAAGTTTTTATAATTAAATGTAACCTGACCTTTTTACCCTTTTAAAGTACGTGGTGTGTTTTCTATCGTATCTATTTTATTTCTACGGCCATCTTCTGTGAAAACGCCAACGTATACGGCAACACCGAACGATCCCACTGCTTCGCCCACTCGTCATCATTCACTTCGTGGAGATGCGGTGACATTTTATACATGGATATATATTAGCTGTGTGATGGTGTACTGCTGTGTTCCGCATTGCAAGTCCCGTTCGGGGAAAACACCCGGTGTTTCTTTTCACCAATTCCCAAGCAATGCTGAGCTGTGCGCTAAATGGCAAAAGAATATTGCAAGAGACAACCTAATCATCAACGACAAGTTTGCATCGACCGTCGTATGCAGCAGACACTTCCGCGATGAAGACTATGTGGCCTGGATGCCGCATCAGAAAACTTCTTCCTGACGCCGCGCCTACACTCTTCGACGACTATCCTTCCTACTTGATTCCAAGTGCAAAGAAGCCTCGCAAAGATCCTGCTGCACGAGCTTCGCCCCTACCTCAAACATCAAGGAAGCGAAAAGCGGAGACCAACGAACCAGATCTGGATGGTGTGACTTCACAAGATGCTTTCAGTGAAGAAGAAGTAGTAAGTGTTTGCACGCAGGCAATGAACAGTGACGCTCATCGCGCGGGTCGATACCTGTCTATGATAGGAAGATTGCGCTCCCAAGTATCGTACCATCGTTCAAAATCTGAGAAGGTGAAGCAATTGCTGAAGGAAGAGGAAAAGGTGTCCGAATATTATCGCGAGAGCAAGCACCACGCATGTGTTAAGAAAATCACAGCAGACGCACAGAAAGGAGAGAAAAAGGCCGTGTTTCTTTTGCATCAAATAGAATGTTACGGAAAGAAGCACGCAGCGTACCCAGAAGAAGTTGTTAGGGAGTGTGTGATATGGCGCTTTCTGTCCCCAAGGGGCTACGATCATGCTCGCACTTCAGGGCTTCTGACACTGCCAGCAAAGTGCACTCTTCAGAGGTATATAGATCCAAGCCCAACATCATCGGGTATGAGCAATGCCATGAAGGAGCGTCTGGTTCACGAGGCCTCGCTGCTCAGCAGCAAACAGCATATGGCCTCATTAATAATAGATGAGGCTAGCATAAAACAGAAGTGCATCTATGATAGGAAGGCTGATGCAGTATTTGGCCTCAAGGACAAGCCAGAGAGCAGCATGGCGAATACAGCGAAAGAAGCCCTTGCGAACAGAGTCCTCTGCTTTGTGCTGCATGGTACCACTAGTCGGTACAAGATTCCATGCTCGTACTACTTTACGAAGCAACTGAGTGGTAGGGACCTCTTTGCATGGACGAAGGAAGTGATTGCTGCTGTGGAATCGTGTGGCTTCATCATCGTTCGCATTGTCACCGACAATTATTCAGCAAATGTGACGATGTTTAAGCATATGGGTAACGGCAAGCTCAACACAGTTGTACGCCAACCACACGACGCCAACCGCGTTATCTTTCTTAGTTTTGACCCGTGCCACGTGCTCAAGAACGTTAGAAACCAGTTCCTCGAACGTGAACTTACAGATGGCACAGGTGTCATTAGTGGTGTGTTCGTGCAGAAATTATACGAGCATCAAAAGCACACGACTGTGAAGCTGGTCCCGAAATTTGACGAGGAAGCATGTCTACCCTTCCAATTTGGAAAAAATGAATGTGCTGCGAGCAGTTCAAGTTTTCACCCCTCAAGTTTCTGCAGCCGTAGAGCACCTTCAGCAAAATTCCACGGGTGATGCCCGAGATTTCAAGGAAGCAGGCTCCACCGTTTTCTTCATGAAGTCCGTGAAGAAATGGTTTGACATCCATGACACTTCATTCAATGGAAGCGGCCACAAAGCTCCCATTTTTAGGAGCGATGACGATCGCCTACTGTGGCTGAAGAATGAATTTATCTCCTACGTGGAGAAAATACAGAAGTCCATCGGATCAGTGAGTGCTGGCTTCACCAACGAGACGTATGAAGCCTTGCTTTTTACGACAAGGTCGACTGTGGAAACAACAGAGTTCCTTCTGGAGCAAGGCGTCAGTTATGTCCTGACAAAAAAAATTGAACAGCGACCCCATCGAAGCAATCTTCGGAAGGGTGCGGTCAATGTGCGGCGGGAATGACATGCTGGATGCTAGAGCCGTGACCGCTGCTCTCGACCACATCGTTAAGTTGAAGATCCCAAGACCGAAAGAAATCAAATTATCAGATGTGGAAGTTGAGCAAGAGGCGACGAGTTTATCAAATATATTTTGATGAAGACCTGAGGTCTTTGTTGGAGTACGAGGCTTGTCCGTCTCCACCTGTCACCTTCTCCGGCCTGGCATACCTCGGCGGTTACATCGCCAAGCTTATAACAGACCTTGGATGTGACTCTTGTGCTGCGCTGCTGACGACCAACAACAGAGAGCATCCGCTGTACAAGCTACTGCGAGCACAAGACAGGAGCGAACTACAATACCCGAGGCCTGAGCTTTTTAGCCCTTCTGGACAAGATAGTGGTTTTTTTTCGATAAGGCCTCTGAGCACCTGCCACGCAGGAATGTGCTGGAAGTTTTGGAAACAGCAGTCCAGCCCTACTTACAACGCGCTCCCATCTTAAGCTGCCCTGAAGCTAGGCGTTGACGACAGCCACTCCCGACGATCCAATAATCTCATAGCCGAAAAGTTCCTAAGAATACTCCTCGTCAATCACACAAACGAACTGACTGACGCAAACGACAAGCCTTCCATCTACGCACACAAGCCGACTAGGAAGCACTTTAGGTTGTGAATAAGACATTTATGAAGTTCGGCGAAGTTTTTGCTTGAAAGTGTTCAACTATTGCCAGTGCTTACGAGCAATAAATATTTATTTCCAGTCCTCAAAATGCGTACACGTTTCATGACGGAAAACTGTACTCCCGGCGCATGCATTTATACGTTTTCCGAGAAACTTAAGAAGCTTGGTTTATTAATACGGTTACATTGCGTGCATATAAGAAGTCTAAATAAACCATTTGTGCGTCTTCAACGATTAGGGAACTTGTTTTTCAACGCGCGGTAAGTGAAGAGACGCGCCCGAACTGATGTGCCGGCGTTGCGCCCGCTGCACGGAGCGGCTTAGGAGGGTCAGGGTCGCAGTGCCCCCCCCTCAAAGCAGCGGCGAGAGGCATGTACTACACCCAATGCGAAGGCCGTAAGAAGGAAGAGCGCGCGCGCAGTCGAGCCCGGCTGTGGCTTGATATACACCAAAATTTGTATTGCGCGACGTGACTGTATGAAGAACACAAATTACAGGTCCTAACATGTTAATAATGACATCTATATTATGTACAGCATGATTTGCTTCTCGCTGGCTGCTTCGCATTACATCGATTCCCACAGTGCGTGGGATCTGCCGGGGTTTTTCTGTTAACAAAACTGGCCACAATTTCTTAAGCTCCGTTGTAGCGAGCGAAAGGACATGGACACGAGAAAAAAACGTACGACATATAGCGCTGTGTGCCGTTGTACGCTTCTTTCTCATGTCCGTGCCATTTGCCGCGCTACAACGAAGCTTAAAAAATGACCCACTAACAAGTCCATGTACCCACCCCTTATTGACAGAACTATTTATCTCGTGTGGGAGAGCTCACCAATCGAATACGTCTGTTGTAATTTCAGCACGAATACGTTTGCCAGAACACTAGCCAGCAAACACACACACACAAGCAAAGAAAATGAGGCTTCAATTTGAGGCATTCAGTTTTGTGGCTGGGAGAGTTTTGTGCCAGTTATCGTGCAACGGTATCACCTGCCTTCCAGACCGCGCGCGCCGGCCATACAACGCACTGCTCTATATAGCCACTTTATCAACATTGTTACTTCACGCTTGCTCCACTCGGTCACGATTAGTAGCTTCAGAAAGCCACATATACAACACGACCACAGTAACCAGAGCAATGTCAGAGCGCCCATCTTAGCCACCATGTTTGTTGTTTTCGTTGCTCAGTTGCGTTTTTCACGCAGCGTTAGTTACACACATATCATACGTGAGCTTGGGCGCATTGATACTTACATAAACGTAATTTAGTCAAGCTAATTATGTCTTTAAGCAATGCTGCATTTATTTATAGGCGAAAGAGCAAATTTAAAGCAGTATAGTTCTAAAACCGACGTCCACAGTTTCGTACGGCACTCGTGATGCGTGTGTCATGGCGGTTGTGTTGATATGAGAGGTGCGAGTTTTTGTGTAGCGGATGAAGAAATAGTTTTAATGAATGTTTTATGCAGAAATCTCGTTAATCCAGTTGTATTCTGGGACATTTCTACGTGTGGAAGGTGTTATGACCTATGACCGTGAAGTGTTCCCTGTTGGTTTCTTGTTCTACGGGTCGTGGTGAATCTCCCGCTCTTCTCCGTCCGCTTCTTCCACTAGAAGGTAACTATGAAGTTTTTCCCCCTTCGTGTATCAGTTGCAATGATCAGCGTGCGTGCACGCGTTTGTGTTTATACCTGAAGGGCTTGCTTATTAGCACGTGAAAATTAGTGGCTTCATTGTTGTGTGCAGTGTTTATACGCGCGAAGTATGTGTGTTCCATGTTGCCCCTAGTCCCAGTGGAAAAGTTTGTTCCTCAATTGTGCTCATTGTTAGAGGAGTCGGTGGGACATGCTGCAAGCTAAACGGCACAGGTGACGATGACTAAGGACCCGTACGTAACTAGTACCTTGCATACACGTTTTCCTATCGTATCGCGTTGTTTAACTTGCAGCTTGTAGAATTCCGCATCCAAATTTCTGCTCGCTCCGTATGTCTGCACCTCTCCATCTCGACCCATCTTTTTTGTGCATCTTTGCGTCCAGTTTTCGGTTTCGCAACTTAAATCTGTCCGGCGTGATCGTGGCATCGGCGCGTCCTTCAACTATGAATGCATTTTCGCAGTGATGTCGTTGCCTCGATCCGCATGTCATTCAATGATCAGAATACAGCCACCTCGTAGAGAGGCAGTCAGAGCGCGCTGAGATTTAATTAACCGAACCTGCAGCATTCGGAAAACGCGTCCGATGCTCTATCAATTAGGCTACAACGGCTATAGCTTTCCCATCCACTTCATTGGGTAGTTACGTTTGTGTAAACCTGGGAAGCCAGTAGGTTCGCAGTCCCTACCAGCGGCAAGCTGATTTCTCATTCACTTTAATTTCTTTCTATTTATGTCATAGTTATACTATATCACAGTTAAAACATGCTAATAATGCCCCCCTGTACTTTCCTTAGCTTCACTGCATTGTGACACCAGCGCAAAAAAAAGGGACAAAGGACAAGGAAGAACTACAGGCGAGCGCTGTAGTTCTTCCTTGTCCTTCCTTGACTCTACAAACAAGTTCTTCCTTGTCATTTGTCCCTTTTTTACGCTGGTGTTACATAATAGGCCATAACTTGCCCAAAAATGTGCCCTCTTCATTGTGTGTTGATTTCATTTAGGTTTCGTGAAACATCATTTTTTAAATGCTTGGAAGGTATAGCGCATTCTCCGTAAAACTAACTGTGACATCTGAAGGCATTGCAAAGAGCAGAAAAGAAGTGCAACTTCTTTGAACGCTGCTTTTCGTTTCAAATGGCATTGTGAGCACAAACCTCCTGAAATGCTACGGATTACTTCTGATGTGACGCAAGTTTGAATTATTATGCTGGTCTTTAAAATGCAAAGTAAATTATGAATTCCCGTTTTTCTACCTTTATTTATATATGCACACAATTTTGTGGAAGCCAGTCACAGTGAATATATACGAATTTGATTGCTCGATTACATTATGAATTGCCGATCATCTACCTTCGTTTATATATGTGATTTGGTGGAAACCAGTTACCTTATTGCTGAACTATGGTTGGTGTTACAACAGGTCTTGTTGCTGGGCTAGTTATTTTATTTGAGAAAAATTGGTATGGTGCAAAGACGACGGGGACGAAATGAAGATACGAACTGACAGACACGGGTGCCAACTTCCAAATGCTTATTACCAGAAACCATGCCGCTTTATATATGTATAGGCTGCTGAATCAGGTGATCTCACTACAGAAATAGAAACATTGACAAACTAGCAATTCATCATGAGCCACTAAAACAGTCGAGACATGCGCTGGAAACTGCATTGACCCAAGCTGCAAAATCATGCCGGCACACTTGAACATATGTTCATTACGGGATCAAATCGAGTGAGAAGCAAAAGCAGGTTGCGCACAACCTCAAGCTTGACACATCTGCAGGCTATCTTTAAAAAAATCACTTCTTTCTCATCTGACTGCCTGCCCTTTTTATTATTAGGGACACCGCGACTGACTCCCTTTCAGGGCAGCTGCTTGCACTCCTTAGAAAAGTCGTTTGGCTGAAGTGTGACGCACAACCACTGCAGGCGCTGTGGTTGTGCGCCATACTTCAGCCAAACCAAGTTTGTAACGAGAGCAAGCGGCTGCCCTGAAAGAGAGTCAGTCGAGGCATTCCAAATAAAAGGGGGCATTCAGTCAGTGCATTAGTGCGCCATCAATAGATTTAAGACCTAAATAAGTCATTTTTATTAAAGATAGCCTATAGACGTGTCATTGCGCGGTGCCACTTTTTTTTTCACTCGGATTAATCCTTTAGTGGACACGTGCTCATGTGTTCCGGCATGATTTTACCTCAGGTCAGTGCATGTAGCGACTCTGTTTCAGTGGCCCATGATAACTGTTAGTTTGTTCATGCTTCTACTTTTGTAACCAGATTACCTTGTTCGGCAGCCTATATAAATCGACAGAAAATTAGGTGGGTAGATGAGATTAAGAAGTTTGCAGGTATAACGTAGCAGCAGAAAGCACAGGACCGGGTTGATTGGCGAAACATGGGAGAGGCCTTTGCTCTGCAGTGGGCGTAGACAGGCTGATGAAGATGATGATGATAAATCGACCTGGTTTCTGTTAATGAACAATTCAAAGTTGCCGCCCTGGTCTTCATTTCGTCCCTGCCCTCTTTGCCAATTTTTCTCAAGTAGTGTCATAAAATCAGCAGCAAACATAAAATTACTTCTCAAGAATATCACCTTGACCTGGGTGAGTTGGTACATACTCGGACAAATGCAGCGCAACAGGCGAAGACAAGGGAGACACATGAAACACGACGAGCGCCGTCTGTGTTTTATATGTCTCCTGTGTTTGCCTAAGTCGTGCTGCATATGCCTGAGTTGACAAGAATGTTACAAGGGTAAATTGTGGGAGGATATTTCTGACAGGTATACATGATGGGCAATGTGCCTTAAGGTAAATAAAAGCTATACATTTACACATAATAACGAACAAGTGCTAAATTTTTCATTTTGTGGTTTAACCCGAATTGCATATTAGCTAGAATTTTGCTAGAGACTGCTTATGAGTACAGTTAAAAACTGACTTCACCATGCAATGTAGAGGTATTGGCTGCTCAGTGCTCTTTTACCTGGCCTGGCACTGGTGCCCATTCTTGTTTTTAAAGCTTATTAAAGGCATACTTTTCATTTCTATATATCTGAAAAAAAACCTACAGTTGTAAAAACTAAGTGGCCGACATGCAATGTGGAGTTTATTACGTTGATTGCTTTTCCACTTACTGCTTGTTAATATTTCTTTCAGATGTTCAAGCACAAGAAGTCCGATAGAAGAGGACATTCAGAACGTGTCTTTGTAGCAGCTGCTGCAGACGGCGTTGCAATAAATTCCTTCAAGATTCAGCATCACAATGATTTCAATTTGTGTTGCAACTTCTGAAGAAGAAAAAAGTTGCTCCGTTCACGCGCGGCGCAAGGCCTCGACACACGTTCAGCTTTGCCCGTTTGAGCAGCAGGTCAAGCATGAGTTTTCTACCGTATTAAAACCTTTAAGTTCTTTACCGAAGGCGTTTGTCTCTTCGAAGTGGTGCCGAAACCCGCCGGGAGCCATCGAACGACGGCATCTACAGCAACCGAGGGCAGACAAGCATCTGATTACCATCTCGACCGGCCAATCGTCCAGGCTGCCACGTCTCAACCGAACGCCGTCATAGACTCGCTTAAAGGCAAGCGCAAAACTCATCGCACCCTTTTAACGAAGCTGGTAAATGAAATCGAGGCGGCTATTTCAAATGACGGAGCAAGCTTGCATGGATCTTCAGGTACTCGCAGACCGATTGGAAGGTATCACCGGTGAGCTGAAATCTATTGATCGGGAGATAGAGCTGTATTTATCGGGCCCCGACAGTGAGCAAGAATTCCTTCGTGCTGCCGAGTACATAGACAAGCCTGTTACTTACTCGTCCAAACTGAAGTACCGGATTCTGCAGTTGCAGCCATCGGCAGAACCTGCACCGCCAAACCTAAACCTTTCCGCGGCGGATACACCGACTTCTAGTCACAGCATAAGGCTTCCTCGTCTGAAACTTTTGAAGTTTAGCGGAACGCCTCGCAACTGGCCTCCATTTTGGGAACTGTTTCAAACCGTAGTCCACGAGAACCCGACTTTGACGGATGTAGACAAGTTTGCCTATTTGAGCTCAGCGCTGACAGGCCCCGCCGCTGCTGCTATCGCCGGACTGCCCGCAAGTTCGAGGTGTTACCAAGACGCACGGGCCATCCTCATTGCTCGATTCGCTAAGGAAGACATCATTGTCAAAGACGACGTCGAGCACCTCATCGACTCACAACCCGTTCGGTCATCAGCAGATGTACGCGGATTGCGTCGCTTGTATGACGACATCGAGGCTAATATTCGTGGTTTCCGGGCATTGAAGATTACAGAGGAGTCGTTCTCAACCGTTCTGCAACCGATCATCCTCCGAAGTCTACCGCGAGAGCTGGTACTTGAGTACTACCGGCGTGGCGAACAAATCAACGAAGACCCGTCGCCTAGAGGAAACGACTCAGTAGGTGAGCAGAGATCTTCCGCATCGCAGAGCAGCCTACGATCTCTGCTTGACTTTATCCGCAGAGAAGTGGAAGCACGAGAACGCTGCGAGTACTGGAGCGTTGAAACGGACCGAAACAAGCGAGTTAAACAAACTGAAGCAAGCAGATCATACCACAAGCCATTCAAATCGAGCACGATGAAACGAGTAGCACAGACTTCAGAGTACCACACACGAACCATCTGTTTCTTCTGTAACAGCGACGAACATGAAACCGAACATTGCAAACCACGCTTACTATCACAGACAAGAAGACCAAGCTTCAGCAAAATGAGTGCTGTGCTTTAGATGTACAATAAAAGCTCATCTGGCGAAGGACTGCCACAGAAAGGTCAGCTGCCTTAAATGCCATCGACGACACGCGCCGACCATGTGCGAGCCAAGCGTCGTGGGTTCCAATTCTGAGAGTGCGGCCACACCCTTTCAGATGCCAGCGGTCACGAGACAACGACTCATTTACCTTCAAACCGCGATCGTACATGTGTCTTCCGGTCGGACAAGTGCTGTCACGCGCATTTTGTTTTGACGGCGGAAGTCAGAGAACGTTCGTGACAAGCCGACTTGCGAAAACAACTCAAGTGCAAAACGACAGGCAACGAAAATTTGTCAGTGGGATCCTTCGGCGGCCATAACAACAAGCGAAGCTTTCGAAAGGTTACGCTGCACCTCCGTGGCACAAATGAAGTCTCAAGATGCAGCATATATGCACTTGTCATTGAGAAGATTTGCAATTGACTGGTTCTAGTACTTCGAGACAGCGAACTGAAAGAAATGTCAAACCACGGCTGATAATTGCAGGTTTCGACTTGCCAGCCAATCACGTTGACGAGACGTCAATAGAGCTTCTAATCGGAGCCGACCACTACTGGGAACTTGTTACAGGCCAAACACAGTCCTTAAACCAAGGTTTCAGGGCAGTGGAAACAGTATTTGGCTGGATAGTTCACGGACCAGCGACAACCCACTTGACAGAACTGTGCACGGAAGCCACGGTTCTGACGTACAAGCTGGCCATATACACGACGCAATCGAAATATTTTGGAATGTTGACTCCGCGGGAATGGAATCACCACAGAACGAGGACGATCATGTTCTGACATATTTTAAGGAGACCGTCGACCAAGTGAATGGTCGCTATGAAGTAAGACTTCCGTGGAAGACGGATATTCTACGCGATGACAACAAGGCCGCAGCACAAAGGCGGCTAAGTCGTATGACAAGGAGGCTTCTTCGAAACTCGGAGTTACTGACAACGTATCACGCGGCCATCTCCAAGTACGCCAACGATGATATGGCCGAAGTGGTCGACGACACGGCAATAGCAAAAGGCCCAATATATTATATGCCTCACCACGCCATGATCAAAGAAGACAGGTCAACGAAGACACGTGTCGTCTTCGATGCTTCTTCACATGCGACAGTCTCTACAGTGGGCGGAAACTGAACACCGATCTACTGTTAAGCTTTCGTCGCCACCGCATCGCTCTCGTAGCCGATATTGAAAAGGCATTTCTGCAAATTTTGATCAAAGAAGACGATACACCAAGCGCTTTATACTGCAAGCAACCGCAAGACTGTACGACCCACTGGGATTTCTAACCCCGTTCACTATCAGAACAAAGATTTGCTTTCAGCGCATCTGTAGGCTCAACGTCGAGTGGGGACACTGTTCTTCCGCCTTCACTCCTGAATGAATGGAAAAGGTGGCAGTGTGATGAGTTCCCTATTCTCTACGGAATCGATACCTGTGGTATGAGAAACTTGTCGTGCCTAACGAGTCGCTCCCAAGGGTGATCACTTTCCGGATGACAAGGGTCCCCTTCGGCACAAGTTCAAGCCCCTTTCTTCTTGCGGCAACTATTTGGCATCATTTAGACAAGATGTCCACTGAGTACCCCTGATACCATCGCAAAGCTGCAAGATTGCATCTATGTTGACGATATAATCACTGGAGCCGACAACGTCGATGAAGCTATCAAGCGCTGCGCAGGAACAACGAAAATATCTGCTGCTGCTGCCATGAAACTTCATAAATGGGCATCAAACGAACAAGCTGTTCTCAAGCACGTGCAGTGGAAGCAAGGTTGTGAAGAGCTTCCCGTCAGCAAACCACTACGTGTTTTCAAGGTTCTTGGGTTCGTTTGGCATCCCAATACCGGCAACCTATCATTTTCCCCTGGACCTGTCATCGACTTTGTGAAATCCAGAATTGACACCAAGCGCTTTAACTGCAAGCAACCGCAAGACTGTACGAACCACTGGGATTTCTAACCCCGTTCACTATCAGAGCAAAGATTTGCTTTCAGCGCATCTGGAGGCTCAACGTCGAGTGGGACACTGTTCTTTCGCCTTCACTCCTGAATTAATGGAAAAGGTGGTGTGATGAGCTCCCTATTCTCTACGGAATCGAGCTACCTCGCCTCTACCTACACGATTTGGCACCACAGGTCAAGCACAGCACGCTTCACGTGTTTGCTGATGCAAGCCCATCCGCTTACGGCGCAATCGCCTACCTGTGCACCTTCGATAATCAAGCAGGATCTTATTCCACAATCATATTTTGCAAGGCTCGCATAGCCTCAATCAAAGAATTAAGCCTGGCCAGATTAGAGCTTCTTGCTTGCTTAATTGCATCGAGACTGTACGAGCACGTCAATCGGTCCATCCCTAACTTCTTCAACAGCGTGTACCTGTGGACAGACTCTATGATAGCGCTTCACTGGATAAGAGGCGACAGCCATCATTGGAAGCAATTTGTACGACATCGAGTGCACGAGAGTCAAGCTGCTACAAACATAAAGTGGTAGAACCATTGCCCAGGGATGAAAAAACCATGCAGATATGGTCACCAGAGGATCAAATGCTGAGCATCTCGCATCTTCCGAATTGTGGTGGCATGGACCTTCGTGGCTACTTAAAGGCACCGAACACTGGCCACAGCAAGCTGGAGTAACTTCAGACCTATCGACCAAAGATAACAGAGAACCACGTAACATAGAAGTGCACGAAGCACTGACTACACTGACTACGACATCCCAGTTAGCGCAGCCAATCGTTCCTGTCGCAAATTACAGTTCCATCAATCGTTTACACCGGACAAATGCCTGGGTCTTGCGATTCGTCAGCAAACTAAAGCATCACAGCAGTGCAACAGGATTTCTCACATCCCACGAAATAGCTAGCGCTGAGATGTACTGGATCCGCCAAGTCCACGCAGAAGCCTTTTCGGAAGAGATAAGGGCAATTCGAAGAGGTGAGCAGCCCTCCCCGACGTCACCTCTGCGCAATACCGAGACTTTCCTAGACGACACCGGAATTTTACGCTTGAGAGGACGTCTTCAATACAATCAAAAAGCTTATTCCGAGCGACACCCGGTCATTCTTCCGAAAAAGCATCGTTACTCGAAACTCATAGTTTCTGAGCACCATCGCAAAATCCTGCATGCTGGTGTACGAGACGCGCTCGTCGACTTACGGGAACAGTTTCGGATTCTGCAAGCACGACAGCTTGTCAAGAATGTAATCAAGGAATGCGTAGTGTGTCGTCGTCAACAGAAAAACCATTTCAGGCACTAACCCCTCTTTACCTCCCGACAGAGTAAATGCAGCCGAACCATTTCAAGTTGTGGGGATTGACTTCGCCGGATCGTTATTAGTCAAGGTCACACGATCGTTGAAGAAAGTGTACATAGCACTCGTCCCTGCGCGGTCGTCAGAGCTATTCATCTCGAACTGGGTGAAGACATGTCTGCTTCCCAGCTTTCTGCACGCCTTTTGCCGCTTCGTGTCCCGAAGAGGATTTCCTGCGACCGTATACTCCGACAACGCTCTCACGTTCAAACGAACTGCTCAACCTTTGGAAAAGCATACGGTCGGAAGAAGTCGCGAATACCTTTGCAAACAGCAAAATTGAATGGAAGTTTATTGTCGAGCGAGCACCGTGGTGGAGAGGGTTCTATGAACGTCTAGTCAGATCCGTCAAGCTAGCCTTGAAGAAAACCGTCGGACAGCATAGCCTCACGAAGGAAGAACTTGTCACGACTCTAACAGAAATTGAGGCCGTCCTAAACTCCAGCCCAATCACTTACGTTTACAGTGATGTCCGAGATCCGGAACCCCCTCACACCGACGCACTTCATCACAGGAAAACGGCTGGTCTCGATTCCAAGCCCGAAGTCGTCCAAGGTGCCCCCAATATCAACAAACCAACTGAACCAATTATGGAAGCACAGACAGAGCAATCTAGAAGATTTTTGGCAACGATGGGCAAAAGAATACCTTCAAGAACTACGATCATCCCGTCAGCACAAGCCAACTGTGGAAGCTAGCCAGAGTGACCGAAGTTCACGCTGGTCGCGATGAAAAAATAAGGTCATGTACTATCGGACTTGCAGACGGAACGCATCTCCAACGACCTACCAAGTTGCTCTACCCTTTGGAAGTTCACCACCTTTCATGAACTTTGATTTGCGTGGGGCAGGTTGTTGCAACTTCCGAAGAAGAAGTTTCTCCGTTCACGCGCGGCGCAATGCCTCGAGGCACGTTCAGCGTTGCCCGTTTGACCAGCGAGTCGACCATGAGTTTTCTACCGTATTAAAGTTCTTACCTTTAAGTTCTTTACCGAAGGCGTTTCTCTCTTCAATTTGTGCAGTTTACTGAACCAGTTTGCCCTGTGGCTAAACAAGGCGGCCACCAATAACAGCGGGCCAGGATCCATGCAACATTTATGAAAATTTTCTTCCCCATAATTTGCCTAGCTATGACTAGAATGTGGTTTACTCCTGTCACTAACTAGAACAAAGTAAATGAACATGCCAGCTGGGAGATGCTCTCATGCTCAGCAGGAATGTCGACTGGTTCAAGCTAGGAATAGAGCATTTTACAGCTGGGACTAACATGTGTTCACCTGGAAAATTCATGCTTTCCAGCCAAGAGTGAAATCTTCTGGCTGGAAATGCATGCTTTCCAGCTGGGAATATTTTTCCATTTCCAGCTGTATTATTGAACCGGAAATTTGCCCAGCTGGAGATTTTTCTAGCTAGAAAAAGTATTCCAGCGGGAAAATTATCCAGCTGGGAAAAATTTCCGGTTCAATAATCCAGCTGGAAATGGAAAAGTTTTCCGCCTGGGTTATTACTGTCTATCACTTCCGAGGCTCTATTATTCGCTACCGCAACAACATTACAATACACATGTACAAGTGGGCTTTTTTTAGTTCGCGGCGCTAAACTGAATTCGACACGTGAACTGAATATTCACAGAGAAGGCGGCAAAGGCTCGTGGCTACGATCATAAAATTTGTCTTGGAAAGCACAACATGTAATCCTTGGCACTGTTTTGCTTCATGTGTAATAAAACTCACAGGATCCCTTGTGCATTCACCTAAGACGACTCGAAGGCGAAATCCATCTTCTTTTTATTCTCAGTCGACGCATAAGGGAGCAGGGAACACGAGCAGCAGCTTCAGGTGCACTGCCAAGCACCGTCTTCTTTTCCTTCTCTTGAGGTCGCGCGCTCTCCGGTTTTGTTCGTCGCCCAAAGGAGGGTGCTACAACGGCATCGGGTGGCGTTATGTCACATTTTTTTCAATCTGTCACGTCATTATGACGTCATATGGTGGCGTCATCATTATTTACACCACTCGTCCCCGACGCCGCGGGGCGGTCGCCGTCCAGGCAGCACGCCGGCATTGGACCGATCTCGGCCCAATGTCGGCTAACGTCGGCGGCAATATTGGCCCCATGTCGGCAAATCACGCTCGCGCTACTTTCACCCACATCGGTCCGATGTCGGCTAGCCGGCGTTGGGCCGATGAGGGCTAGCCGGCGTTGGGCCGACGAAGGCTAGCCGGCGTTGGGCCGACGAAGGCTAGCCGGCGTTGGGCCGACGAAGGCTAGCCGGCGTTGGGCCGACGAAGGCTAGCCGGCGTTGGGCCGATGAGGCTTGCCGGCGTTGGGCCAATGAGGGCTTGCCGGCTTTCGGCCGATGACGGCTTGCCGGCGTTCGACCGATGACGGCTGGCCAGCGCGGGTCCGAGACCGGCCTGCCGTTATTCAGCAGATGATGGCAAGCCGTCATTGGGCCTATGTAAGCTGGCCGATGCTGGCGTGGTGTCGGCCTCGCCGACTTCGGGAAGCCGCCGGTGCGACGGTTAGCACTCGTTATTATGGTAATTTACCGTGCGGTGAGTAAGGTAATATACTGTGCCGTTGTAGTCTGCACGTAGCCAGTTTAGATGGGGACACCGGCGGTGGTTGCTCGATGCCTACAGTAGCTTGATTAAAAAAAGGCTGATACGCGTGTTATAAAGTGAAACAGCTGCGTGGCGACCATGCATAGTTCGGTATTCCTGTGATTACTGTACTGTAAGTCAGCAGTGCAAAAAAAACCTATTCGCAGCACAACGGCATTCATCGACTACCGTTGACGCCGTATTCGGTAAATACTTCGTAAGCAGAACGACCCATTTGGGGTCTTAGCATAGCATTGAGACCCAGAATTCTATGGAACCGTGCAAGGCTGAGAAGAAAAGCCAATATTGTCTCCAACACACCTAAAAGGATGAAAGTCCTGCTGCATCAATTACGCATACGTCTAGGTAATGAAGAAGCAACACATTTGCAAAGTGATAAACAGACAGTTATTCACACATATGAACACACGCCAGCAGTTCCGGAATAATGATGCCATAAAGGAACACCTAAACATCTATAGATACCGTATCCAACATCTAAAACGATCCCACAGCCACCGTATTCCTAATGAAAAACACGAAAATATGATCGAGAATGGGGTCAGGCGAAGAGTTACAATGTTATTCAAGGCACATTCAGAATAAATATTTAAAAACATAGAACGGGAAAAAAATATGATTAAGAATTAACGAAGAATATCATAGCTACATGTGTTTTGTGGACGATATCGCGCTTTGCGGCAATGACGGTGACGAATCACGAAACAAAAAAATACTGGTGATGTAAACGAAAGAAGCCAGATTAAAGATGTACCCGAAGAAAACAAACATCATGTTAGGCGGCCCGGCGAGAAAGGGAGATTACGGGTGGCAAACAGACTTGAAGTGCATGTATAAGGCTAGTTACTAACAGAGGAGCCCCCCCCCCCCCCCCACCCGATGTTTATCAAATTCACCGAAAAGTAAGGTTGGGTTGGTTCGCAAACGTTAGTCCATCGTAACACATGACTGGAAATTAAATTACCCCTATCCTTTAAGTAGAAATCACAATTCTTTCACTCATAACTTATGGGACAGAAACATAAATAAACTACAGCACGCGACCTGAAAAACGTTGCGAGTGGTGCCGCAAGGTTCCATATACTGTACATCTAAACAAGGTAGACACACACGCAGGCATTCCTTATCTCAAGGTAAGAATGTAACGGAAAAGAAGCATGCATGAATACCTTTCACGCATGGCTCTTGGATCGGTAAGAACACGAGCGAATAAAAGGCATAGTCAATAGCGAACGCACGATAAAGAGAAACATCTGTCTGGACAGACGTAAGAGCAGTCAAGACGTGTCCTTAAATGAAGCGAGCGAGTCCGATGTGGAAGCACGTAGCCACTGGCTGCTAGCTGCGGTGATCTTTGCCGAAAACAGCGCTGGAATCTTGCCGCGTATCCGTCTCGCACACGTTTTTGACTTTCCTCCGCACATGTCCACACACCGACACTTCTTGAAGAATTCTGCTGGCCGGGACGAAAAAGCCTTCTCTCGCTACAACTTATCCTTCCATCGAGCTGGCTACCTTTCCCTGCCTGGTCAAGCAAGTTTCGCGACAATGGTGGTGGTGGTTGTGGTTCGAAGAAGGAAAAGGCGCCTAATTTCTGCAGCCCGGTCGGGAGCACGGCGCAGCGCCTATGGGACAATGACGCGCCGAACGACAGGAGTAAAGGCGGGGGGGGGGGGAGGGGTAGAGCTGGAAGAAGACGAAAAAAATGCTGACTCTCCCTTAGGAGCACGGCTCAGCCTCCGACAGTAGTGTGCGCCCCCTCCCCCCCCTCCCCCCCCCCCCCCGTGTCCTCTCCCGCCTCCACAGCATGTCGTCTGTGGGCTACGTGGATTTTTCAACGCATCGCTTGTTCCAAGTGTCGCTACGTGAAAACTTTCCGTGACCATGTTGTAACCGCATTTTTTTATCTTATTTCCCGTGGAATAACAGTAACATTAATGAAATCCTAAGTTTGACGGAATCCCGTTTGGTCGGGAGGGGAGGCATTGCAAAGAAGAAGAAACGCCGACCACAATAAAATCAATTTAAAACAAATTAAACGAGACGTTTCGGCTCCCCACACGGGAGCCCTGTTCACAGTGAAGTTAAAAAAAAAAATCTCTCCCTTCTTAGCAGCATCTATTTTTTTTCTTTTGAACTTCACTCAGAACAAGGCTCCCGTGTGGGAGCCCAAACGTCTCGTTTTGTTTTAAATTGTTTTATTTTGGCCGGCGTTTCTTCTTCTTTTGCAGTGGTAACATTAAATGCGACTGTTTCTAAACGCACGTGGGAAGCAATCGTTGAACGAGATTTTTACTTCAAAAATGATAGGTATGGGACAAAAAAGACGGCGATGAAGTGAAAACACGAACTGACAAACACGTGTCAAACACGTGTTTTATGTTCGTTAACGATTGTTTGTCTTGGTGGGCTAGTTGATTTGGAAGGTTTTTACCGAAAAAAACGTGTCTACACTTCTTCCCGGTCTTTCTTGTGCCATACCTATTTTTCTCAAGTAATGAACAACGAGTTCAGCAACACTCCTTGTTGAGCTTTTACTACTTTCACAAGGCAAAATTATGTGACATCACTGAAGCAAATGCGTTTGTTACGCTTGACCACAACATGCGCGTGTAAATACGTGCACACCCACAGACAAGAAACTATTCGTGCAGTTTATAAGCACTCACACCATGCGGTCAGCGGCTAAAAGGATGTAAAGGATATAGCGCTAGAAATATGATGTAAGGCACGGTTTATGCACAGATTTAGTATTCACATAAAACTTCTTCCGCTAAATGTATTCCTGCTGGAATGATTGGGCAAATCCTGATGCTGGATATATCAGTAAGGTCTACCGAACAATGGCAAAAAACATTGATGAAAGAGTTGGACTTTGAATGTAAGTTAAGCTTTTGTAGCGTTGAACAGCTCGTCAACGAAATGGCCATCTAATGTGAGTCAGTCTGAGGGCCGCTTTTTGGGTAGAAAAGCCACAGTGCCAGTGATACCTGTTAGTTAATGTCCTTGCAAAAACTAACAAGAGGATGCAAGCTATTTACTCGGCGTTACTTCACGCCCCGAATAGTAAATGCGGCATTAGCACGATACAATGCATGCATGCACTTTCTTATTTTTGCTAGTACACCAATCCATGTAGCAGCTTTCTGCAGCTTAGGCGAGTAATATTCAAGCGCTTAATGCTCTATGGCATTACAAGCTTGTGTTCGACGTCGACGTACAGTAGATTGCCAACATGTCAGCGACGGTTTTATTTAGCCGCTCGGTGAGGCCATTCGTCTGCGGATGATATAGTTGCGGTTGTCCGTCGGTGACTTGTATGTCAAGATGGTTTGCGTTATTTCCGCCGTAAAATCCGTACGTGTCAGTGACGACGACTTCTGTAGCGCCGCGACGCAGGAGGACGTTCTCAACAGGGCAATATATAACTGTCTGAAGGAAGACAAGAAGGTATTCCAGCTTCGTCGATGAAAGCTAACCAACAATTGACTCAGCCAACATTACTTTAAGAGCGGCAACAACACGGGAAAAAAAGGCCCAATTCTGCCTGCGAAAGCCTTGAGCTGCCGATATCAGTTGAAGCATCTGATACACGGCAGAATGACGGCAAGCTCGGCCCAATGTTGCCGGTGAAAGCCATCGGCTAAGCCGATATCGGTGGAAATACGGCGGGACGCCGGCAAACTCGGCCCAATGTTGCCGGTGAAAGCCATCGGCTAAGCCGATATCGGTGGAAGTACGGCGGAACGCCGGCGAACTCGGCCCAATGTTGCCGGTGAAAGCCATCGGCTAAGCCGATATCGGTGGAAGTACGGCGGGACGCCGGCAAACTCGGCCCAATGTTGCCGGTGAAAGCCATCGGCTAAGCCGATATCGGCGGAAGTACGGCGGGAGGCCGGCAAACTCGGCCCAATGTTGCCGGTGAAAGCCCAACATCGGCTGAAGGACGGAAAAATCGGCCCAATGTTGCCGGCGAAAGTCAACGGCTCCGCCCATATTGGCTCCATGCCGGCAACGACGGACCGTGGTTGGGCCGCCCACAGCCGCCTTAAAACCAATATCGGCCCGACGTTGTGTGCTGCCTGGGCGCTGACGGTTAAATTTCTCCTTTGATGAGGCGCCTAAAGATTTCGCCTTAATACTGTAGAACTGGTGATAATTGGTCCTGCAGAACACCTCGCATCGTAAGGTCACTTTCCAAAAGCGAGGGACTGGTGAGATGCAGCATGAGTTTTTTTTGCTTTTTTTTAAATTAACGTGCTGTGATTGCATAAGGAAGTTCCTAATATTGATACTTTGACGTTCTTGAACAGAAGCTGTTCGATACTCTAACGACCGGTTGCCCAAAAAGGAACTGTAGTAGTCAAATGTGAAAATGTATGTCCACAAAAAAATTCAAATAAGAATGGCTATGTTTGGCTACAAATGTTTTCGCTCTTTTTTGTCTGGCTACACATTGGCTACAGTTTCTCTGACTTTTGGCTACGCCACCTCGTCCGACCTGGCGACACTGCTGCCTGTACCTCCATCCGTCGATGTCGGCCCAAGTTTGCCGCCTACGCAGAAGCAAAGCCTCGTGCACCTGATTAATCAGTTTCAGGACTGTTTCTCGTCGATGTCCAGGGTTGGTCAAACGCCGCTGACGAAGCATCGCATTATTACGGATGAATTGGCCAGACCCATACGGCAGAACCCGTACCGGGTAGCTCCGCGGGAACGTGAAGCCATAGAAAGTCAGGTGCCGAAGATGCTTCGGGATGAAGTTATTCTGCCGTCGAAAAGCCCTTGGGCATCGCCGGTAGTATTAGTGAAGAAGAAAGGGGGCACCCTACGTTTCTGCGTGGATTACCGCAAGCTGAATCAAGTTACAAAAAAAAGACGTTTACCCGCTACCTCGTAAAGACGATTCACTCGATCGACTACGGCACGCACGTTATTTCTCGTCGATGGATTTAGGGAGCGGGTATTGGCAGATAGAAGTCGACGAAAGAGACCGGGAAAAAAAACAGCGTTCGTTACACCCGATGGCCTTTATGAATTTAAGGTACTTCCTTTCGACTTGTGTTCCGCACCGGCAACATTTCAGCGGCTTATGGATACCGTACTATCCGGTCTCAAGTGGCAAACGTGTTTGGTATACTTGGACGACGTCATTGTATTCTCTGCAACATTTGACGAGCACCTGAAGCGACTACACGCGGTATTTCAAGCGATACTATCTGCTGGACTCACGCTTAAACCGGAAAAATGCCACTTTCGCTTCGAAGAGCTTTTGTTCCCGGGGACACGTTGTCAGCAGTGAAGGTGTGTGGCCTGACCCCGACAAAGTAGCTGCAGTTGCAAAATTTCCCGCCCCATCTGAAAAAAGTCAGTCAGACGATTTTTAGGATTGTGCGCCTTCTACTGACGCTTCATTGAGAACTTTTCACGGATTGCCTCGCCATTGACACGCCTCACCAGAGAAGACGTCCCATTCGTGTGGGGCGAAACGCAGCAGACAGCGTTCAACGAGCTGCGACGACGCCTCCAAAAGCCGCCAGTCCACGGACACTTCTACGATGATGCTCCGACAGCTGTTCACACCGACGCCAGCAATGTCGGCTTAGGCGCCGTGCTCGTGAAGTGGCGAGATGTCGCCGAACGGGGAATTGCTTATGCGAGTAGAACCCTCTCCCGCACAGAAGAAAATTATTGCACCACTGAAAAGGGTGTCTTGCGGTGGTGTGGGCTGTTATAAAATTTCGCCCCCTATTTGTACGGCCGCCTTTTTAATGTTGTCAGCGACCATCACTCCATCTGCTGGTTGACGAACTTGAAGGACCCATCAGGACGATTGGCGCGCTGGAGACTTAAGCTTCAAGAATTCGATATGGTTATTGTATACAAATCAGCGAAGCGGCATATGGATGCCGATTGTGTCTCTCGCGCCCCATTTGAACATGCAAATGCCGAAGATGACGACGACGCGGCCTTTCTCGATGTTGTCGACGCGGCCACAATCGCGCAGCAGCAACGCGACGACCCGGAATTACAGTCCATTATTGGTTTCTTGGAAGATCGCACGTCCAATGTGCCAAAGCTCTTTGCAAGAGGATTAGCGTCATTTTGCCTGCGCAACGACGTCCTGTATAAAGTGAACTTTTCTCCGAGCGGCAACACTTACGTACTCGTCGTCCTAACACCACTCAGGAGAGAAGTACTGCAGGCGTGCCATGATGAAGCGACATCCGGTCATTTGGGTTACACACGAACGCTGTGCCGAGTGAAACAGAAGTACTACTGGCAAAGATTGACGGCGACCGTTCAACAGTAGGCTCGGACTTGCCTCGATTGCCAGCGTAGGAAAGTGCCAGCCGTCAAACCAGCAGGGATCCTCCATCCTATTGATGTACCGGAAACTCCATTTTCTCAAGTCGGAATGGATCTCTTAGGCCCATTTCCAACTTCGGCTGCGGGTAACAGATGGATAATTGTAGCCACAGACTACGTCACTCGATACGCCGAAACCAAGGCTCTGGAGCGAAGCACGGCAAGTGAAGCAGCCCGGTTTTTATAAAGAATGTGATGCTGAGGCATGGCGCTCCATCGGTTGTTATAACTGACAGGGGAACAGCATTAACAGCTGAGCTGTTACACACCGTTCTAAGACTTAGTGGCACTTCACACCGGCGTACAACGGCATACCACCCACAAACGAACGGGTTGACGGAGCGTCTCAACAAGACCCTTGCCGATATGCTTTGCATGTACGTCGATGTGGAGCATAAGTATTGGGACGAGATCTTGCCCTATGTTACTTTCGCATATAACACGGCACAGCAAGAGACAACACGCATGACACCATTCCGTCTTATCCATGGCCGTGAAGTTACTACCATGCTCGACGCGATGCTGCCGCATGAAAACGATGGTGTCGAAACGGATGCTGACTACAAAACACAGCTGGCTGAAGAAGCCCGACAACTTGCACGCGTACGCATTCGACGGCAGCAGGACAACGACACAAGGCGGTATAATCTACCCTACCGACCAGTCTCCTATGAGCCGGGAGAGAGAGTTTGGGTGTGGACCACAGTTCGCCGTCGTGGCCTCTCAGAGAAGCTGTTACAGTGCTATTTCGGACCGTATAAAGTTCTCCGACGTCTCACTGATGTTAATTACGAGGTAGTTCCCGACAGTCCGCATTGCTCTAGGCGTCAAAGGTATGTACTGGAAGTTGTGCTCGTCGTACGGATGAAATCTTGTTTGTTCGAATGAACTTAGCGGCCAGTGAGTGCTCGGATCGGGACGATGCTTTCTTGGAAGGGAGGCTTATGTAACGATTGGTAGCCGCCAGGACGACAGAGAACAACGAAGTGAGCAGCACGAGTAGCAGCTGTTGTCTCCCCGAGGAAGACGACGTTGAAGCGTCTGCTTTTGTCATTGTGATCAGTGAATACAGCTTGATCTTTTCACGTCGCACCGTGGTCCTGTGCCACGGTGCGACGTATATATATATATATATATATATATATATATATATATATATATAACAAAGGAAACTAAGCGCAGTGTGGGGAAAAAATGTTTGTTCAACTGAAGACAAAAAGCGTCATGGTCTCTAAGTGAAGCAATGTTGTCCGGTAGGCTCTTCCAGAGACGGATAGCGCAAAGTAAAGGAGAAAAATTAAATGATTGCGTTAAATAATTAAATTATTGTGACCGGCGTCCATATAGGCGGGCGTAACTGAGTGAGTTGTGCAATCTGGATGATTCAAACCTGGTAGTGATAATTCGTCTGAGTGAATGACCTTATGAAACAATGACAGCAATGCAATATATATATATATATATATATATATATATATATATATATATATATATATATATTCTTCTGGACGCGCTACACTCAGCCCTCAGCAGACACCAACAACGACCTTGCAGTCTCCAGCCGCGGCTACCCTTCACGCAAGAACACCGCTCGCAACAAATTAAATGACAACACAAACTGTCACCAGCTCGTAACAAAGCTGCCAATTGACTACCGACTCCTGGTAACTCTGTTCAGCATCTTCCTTCTAGGACATTCTTAAAAGCTAGAAAAATTGCCGAGAAAGGCATCCGCTCTGAACTGCATGTAACAGCACTGTCGACGTAGCTGAATGCTTGTACCGAAAGGCTTACAGCTCAGACTGAAGCCGCCCACCAGCGATCTTTCCGATTCGAACAAAGCCAATTTGCAAAGGTGTGATGTTTGGGGTAGGATCGTCACACCGCAGAGCGTGTGACGCTTTGAGGATGGAGGAGATGGTGGCTGATTTTAAAAACCACACGACAATTAAATTTGACAGCACACACACACCAAATACATAAAGCGACAACCTACAACGCTAGTCAATGTCCACGTGGCGGTGCTGGAGTCTGGGAAGTAGCAGGCTGGTAGAGTCACGGCGGTGACGTAGTCGTCGTCGGGTAGGTGTCCGGCGTGGAAGTAACGTAGCAGCAGCAGGGGTTAAGGGCCGAAGGAGCGACCCATCGCTCGGTAGCCGGTAGCTGCCATCGTCGGTAGTAAGGTAGGGCTCGTCAGCGCCAGGCCAGGACCTTGCGACGCTCGCTGTCTCGAAGGCGGTAGGAAACCTGGAACCTCGCGCGTAGGTGCGGGTTCTCCGACAGCAGCAGGCCGCGTACCAGGTCTTGCGAGGCGATGACCGTGAGGCGCTCGCTGTCCCGAAGACAGGCGCCCTGTGTGTGCGAACCTCGCGTGTAGATGCGGGTTCTCCAACAGCCCTTCGGCCCGTTCTGCCGGTGTTCCAAAACTGTCTCGCCTGCGCGAGCTCTTTTTCGTGTCTCTGAAGCACGAGCTCTCTTATTTCTTTTTCTTCCAGCAATCGGTCGCTCCGTCGTCTGCTCTCGCTGGCTCACCGTAGCGTGCTTCTTCACAATTACCCCCCACTTAAGAAAGTTCTTCCTTGTGAAGAACTTGCAGCTGCCGCTTGACAACTTGGGGCACCGTAGCACACGCGCACTCGGAGCACTGCACTACTCCGAGCACCGCACACTCGGCACACATGAGTAAACACAAACTGTCACCAGAGTTCCGAGTAGCGCACACTCAGAACTTTGAAAACACAAAAGTTCACAGCATGAGGAAAAAGAAAATATCCACGAAACTACGCAAGTGTCAAGAAACCTGCGTGGTATCCCACGGTAGAGTTGGGAACAACCATTTGTAGCATACACGTTACCAAACGTCAAGCCTTCGTAGACGCATTATGCATTGACACGTTAACGGTATAAGTATAAAGCCCTGCATTGCCCGCAACCATCTTTTTTTTCCTCGACCAAGCAGTTAGACTTCATAAGTGAACGAACGAGTGTACTCCTGCTCTCGTCGATGGAAACTTCGCGGCCCGTATTTTTTCGCACGTTTCCATCTGTGAAAAGCGAACTCCACTGGTTCCATGATGCCTGGTCGTAAATCTCTGTATTGCAAGCGCCAGTCCGGAGACAGCGATCCGGATGTGCTCATGTCGCCAAGCGATGCCTTCCTGTGGAACGGGGCGAATGGTAGCTTGTTTGTTCTCTTTGACATAGGAGACAATGGTCGTACATTATCAGTCACGACTCTTTTAACTGGAGTAGCAGATACAATAATACTTCCCAGTGGTTCTCGCGCAACTACATTCTTGGTAACGGTTCTCTGACACGTGTAATGTCTGCTTGAGCACCTGGCCAGTAGAACTCTTGGAACACACGGTCTCTTGTTAGTTTGGTTCCTACATGGCCCAAAAGTATCCCTTCGTGAGCCGTTTCTATAGCAGCTTGTCCAAGGCTCCTTGGTAGCACAAGCTGCTCCACTTGTTTCTTCGACCGTAGTTTGTACTTTCTATAGAGAACTCCTTTTATTGCGATAGCAATTATATGGTGCATTCTCTGGCTGGTTTTCGCCGTCGGCGTCGGCGTCGGCGTCATTTGCCGTATATGTATATGTATATATATAACCGGCCCCGTCCGTCGTTCGTGAGCGTGAAAAGACGCGAGCGGGGGGGGGAGGGGGGTGTCCCTCGAGCGACCTTCGATTTTACGAGCGGATGCGCGCGCGTTATCTCCCCTTCTCGACGGCCGACAGCGGGGGGGGAGGGGGGGGGACCTTCGATTTTACGAGCGCGGGCGCGGGCGCGCGCGTTATCTCCCCCTTCTCGGCGGCCGACAGCGGGGGGGCCGGTGTACCCTTCTACGTGCTGCGCTCTCAACGCGAAGAGAATTCTCTTAAACAAGCGTTTTCTAGAGTTGCGTGAGATCGGATCCAAAAAAGAGTTAGCTGCCAGCCTCACTTAGTATAACATTACAATTTTTTGCTATCGCATTCATTGCTTCACCCTTGCGGTGAAACTGTGACTTTTTTTTATAAAAATAGAATCTCGGCAAACCGAGTCTTCGTCGGTTTGTCAACGGCTTCATAGAGTTTCCGTAGGCTGCTGTCATCTCGCTGCCTTTTCTTCAAAGCGACTGAATCGATATCCAGGGGAATTCTTGCTGGTACCGGTAGTAGGCGAGAACTCTGTCCGATTATCGCAGCCACTTCTATGTTGTCTTCGGGTTCGCTTGCAGCCGATGTTAGGGTTTCTGCGAGTTGAGATGCAGTGGTGGAGCCTTTGTGAGCTTCCGGCCTAGGCGACTCTTCCACCGGACTAGACGGGTATAGACGTCTTTTCCATTCCTTATCCGGATGAAAGACATCACGGACCCCTTCGATGTTTCCCAAGACAACGTCGTAAAGAGGATCGTCCATGCAGATCGCGCGAATCTTGCCTACGAAGAAAGGTGAGACGATTTGCACGTCTGCTTCCGGAAGTTTCAATACTGTTCTGTCCAGAAGACAGACATAGGAAACCTTCCCTGTCAACTTATTGTCTGGTACTAGGGACCTTCTGACAATGACCGAGTCACATCCCGCATCTCTTAAGACGGTAACAGGTTGGCCTTCCAGGACACCTTCGACCGCAGGCATACAGTTGTCCTCCCGTTCAGGCATTTTTCCTGTCTTGCGTGCCGAACAGTTAGTACATTGCCGTAAAGCCTCTGTCTTTTGATTTGTTGCTTTGGGCCTATCCCCTTGCTTCTTCAAACACAAAGCTCTCTTAAGACTGCTTGCTTCGTCCGGACAATCATCTGTGTTGTGCCCACTACGCGTGCACTCTTCGCAGAAGGATGTTTTTGTCTTTGTCCCCTTCGTGTTTGTCCAGCAGTCTGCAGCTTTGTGGCCACGTTTTTCACAAAGAAAGCATTGCAGCTTCTCTTTCTCCTCTTTTCGAGGCATGGTCTGAGCTTGATCTAGTGGCTTATCGAGTTTGTCATTCTCGTTTCTACCTTTGCCGAGATTGACTAAACCTTGGGCCTTCATGTAATGATCGGTAGCTTCAGCCCGCTTTTTGATTCCTTGGCAATTCCTTTCTCTCAAGAAAATTGCCAGCTTCTCATGGCATGTCAGGAGAAACTGCTCTGAAACAATAATGTCCCGCAGAGCTTCGTACGTCCGTTCGGTCATGTCCATCTCTTTCCAGTGGTCGAAATAACCTAGTATTCGTCCAGCGAACTGCCTACCGGTTTCGCAGTTCTCAGGTTTCACCGACCGAAACTTTGTGGGGTAGCCCTCCTCAGTAAACCTGAAGCGCTTCAACAACGTCTTCTTGAGTGTTGCATAATCCATGGCATGGTCAGGGGCCATTCTGCCAACAACACTTAGCGCTTCGCGTGTCAAACAGAGGCTAGTGAGAGGGTCCATTTGTCCTGCGGCCAATCTTGGCTCATGGCGACACGTTCGAACAGCTGGATGTAAGCGTCTAACTCGTCGCGGCTTTCGTTGAAGGGCGCGGTATGAGCTTGTGCGGACTTTGGTAGCTTTAAGGAGAGCCCATGCGCGCATTCTCTGCTGATTGACCTGTAGTCATGCTACCCGTTGTCGCATCCAACTCTCGCAGCTTCAACCTTAGTTCGAGAACCTCTTTTTCTGCTTTCAACCTCGCCAGTGCCTCGGCATCAGCTTCCTTTGCCGCGTTGCGTTCGGCTAAACGTGCTACCCGAATTTCTCGTTCACGCGCGCGCTCTTCCTCTATCCACTGTCTTAGCTCTGCACCGCTCAACCCCAGTTCCTTTCCAATTGCAGTGAGCTTGTCTGTCTCCATCGTCAACCGTCAGACACGCATAAGCGACGCGATGCTCTTTTAAACAGGATAAGAACAATCCTGTTTCGCGGACGCCCAATGTGATGTTTGTGGTAGGATCGTCACGCCGCAGAGCGTGTGACGCGTTGAGGATGGAGGAGGCGGTGGCTTATTTTAAAAACCACACGTCAATAATATTTGACAGCACCCTTCACAAAGGGGTACTAAACAACGCATCTCTGGAATTACTGCGTATTGTTGTTATCCATTACAAATCATGTACGATGCGTGTACATAGCGAAGAAAGCCGCTTCTCGTCACAGTTAACCACACGTGAATTAGAATGCCTGACAGCATTTAAACATAATAAGGAGAAAACATTATGCATGCTCAAACATAATAAATTCATTCGCGACGGGATAGTGCCTTCAAAATGTATTGCTAACATAGATACAGATACTGTTCCAATTGAACCACCCCTTAGAAAAAGACCAATTGAACCAAGCGACAATGTTGTTAACCTATCGATGATTGTTCTGTCTAGTGCTCATATATCGGCCTTATTTACCTTTTGCACAGCCTCTGGTGGATTCAATGAATTTCAGCTTTTAAAATACCTTGACAGCTTTGCTCGAACCATGCGCCTAAAAGAGTACTTCCATAACCGTGAAAATCCTAGTGACGCTAAACTACCTATGCCGTCATACGAGCCCTGGACCCCACCATCGCAACGTGATACATGTCTAGATTTGTATATAACTGCAGTGCAACGTGAAATACTCGAGACGTACAAGACCCGTCTCCGTTACTGAGTGAATATGACGAATAAAAAAAACAGCGCTTGAAGAGCTTTCTAATAATAATGATATCGTCATAAAACCTGCAGACAGAGGAGTGATTATTGTTCTTAATAAGAGTGATTATATCATGGAAGCGACCCGACAACTCTCGGATAGCACTTTTTATAAACCCCCTTCCCGCCGATCCAACCGGTAACTTTAGAACCATTTTGATAGATCAGCTCACAAAACTACTAAAGCAGAAAAAACTAGACGGAAAAACCGTTAGGTCTCTCAAACCGTAGCTGGTAGGTTTTACTTGCTACCAAAGATTCACAAACAAGGTAACCCAGGCCGCCTGATCATTTTCGGCGTGAATACAACAACCGAAAACATTTCACGCTATGTAGATACCCTGATCAACCAAAGTCCTCCAACGTTTCCGTCATTCGTAAAGGATACCAAGAGTTTTCTCCAAGATATATTGAACCTTACCATTCCACATAATTCAATCCTTGCAACTCTCGACGTCGGCTCTCTTTACACTAACATACCGCATGCTGATGGGATTTCGGCAGTCCTTAAAGCGTATGAAGATTGTCGTTTCGCAAAGCCTGTAGATAAAGAAACCTTGGGATCGCTGCTGAAGCTTATTCTTGAGCTAAATAACTTAGAATTCAATAATAGCCATTAAGTTCAGGTCAGTGGTACTTCAAAGAGAGCTCAAATAGGCCCGAATTATGCTAATATCTTTATGGGTATTTTGGAGAATGATTTCTTATCCAGCACTGACATACAGCCTTTCATTTATAAGGGATTCATTGATGATACCTTCTTGATTTGGACCGATGGGGAGGAAAACCTTTTGAAGTTTATGGATTTGTTTAATAAGTTCCATCCTTCAATCAAACTGTCGCATAATTACTGTTCGCTTTCGGTAAACTTTCTAGATGTCACTGTGTCACTATGCCAAGGAAAACTGCTGACTAAACAATACCGCAAACCTACTGATAAAAGCGCGCTTCTACATTTCCAGAGCAGTCATGTACGACTTGCAAGACCGCCATTCCTTATAGCCAGGCCCACCGCTTTAAACGATTGTGCTCCAACCGCGAAGTTTTCATAGCTAATTGCGAACAACTTAAAACTTCCTCACGAAACGGCAATATCCATCGGCTTTAATCGATGATGCAATAGGTCGAGCAGATAAATTGAGTAGAGCGGAAATTCTGAGCGGGAAGCGTTTGCCCGAAAACCAGAATAGCACCAACCTTGTACTAACGCACTTAGCCTCAGCACCAAAAGTACATGTCATATTAAAACGCCACTATAATATACTTGCTCAAAGTGAACATCTCAAGAGTATTTTTCCTGAACCACCTCGCGTGGTATACCGACGGTCTAAGAATCTTCGACATTTATTAATGTCATCAAAAGTAAATGAGCGCAGAATAACTGGCTGTGCACCTTGCAACAAAGCACGTTGCAAGGTGTGCGTACATGTGCAAACTACGCAGAAAGCCATTAGCCCGTTTTCACACTTTACCCTCAACATTGGAGGTCCGTTTATTTGCGATACTTCTAACGTTATATACATGCTTGAATGTACCGTCTGGGAAAAGCAGTACATTGGTCAAACGGAAACTTTATTTCGATTGCGCTTCAATAACCATAGATCACATGCCAATAAGATTCCTAGCCTACCTTTATCAAGACACATTCGCTTACCTGGACATTCTTTTGAAAATATTCGGGCCACTATACTTGCGTCAGGCTTTCGTTCTCATCACGATCGTGAAACCCGCGAGTCTTACCTAATCTATAAATTTAACACCATCTCATCTAGTATTAACGAAAGCACAGGCACACTTACGAGCGTTCCCACTTAGCACCATTAATCATAACCTTGTATTCCTTGGGATAGGCAGCTTTGTTTCTAATATCGCTCATGTTTCCTCTACGCTTACGTTGGTAATCACCGATTATTATCCACAATTTCGTATCAGACCACGTGTTGACGTATTGGGATGTGTGTATCGTTTTCAGTGACTGTGCTGTGCAGTTCCGATAGTTTTTGTGGGTGTGTTCTCGCATTAACCTTGACGTGCTTGAAGGGTACTTGAGGGGAAGCTAAAGAGCGAAAAATTGATCTTAGTGCTGCGTGCCGACTTTCTGTTTGCGATCTCAAACTGTTTGCAGTATGGTGCTGGCATGGGATTACATTACTGCGAAAAAATTAGGTAAAGCGTACATCTGACGTCATCCCCCCCTTTTTCTGCCTCCACGTGCCATGCAGTCTAATAATACTGCCACATTACTAGTGTGTAATGCCATATCAACTGCGTGTGCAATCTATCCTACTATGTGTAACCTGACTTCACTGCCACGAGTACCAAATGTGCGCGCATGAATCTATGTCGACTGTGAGTGACCGCTATTTTATTTTGTGATTCTTGCTATCGATAACTTGCACGAAAATATCTCATTTAAGCGTGTTTATAAGGAAACACACCACGATGTACTTGTTTGACAAAGTCTGGTCCACCAGACGAAACGTTAGTGAAAATATACAGCGCCCAACCAACGAAGGACGTATTTTCTTTGTTGTTCCTTATATATATATATATATATTATGAAGAGTCTGGCTTCGCTTGCCGTAGAACAAAATAGGAAAAATATATATACGCTTCTAAAAAACTGTTTATTGGTGACGTTTCGATCGGAGACCGATCTTGATGAAGATCGGTCTCCGATCGAAACGTCACCAATAAACAGTTTTTTAGAAGCGTATATATATATATATATATATATATATAGATTATGAAGAGTCTGGCTTCGGTTGCCGTAGAACAAAATAGGAAAAATATATATACGCTTCTAAAAAACTGTTTATTGGTGACGTTTCGATCGGAGACCGATCTTGATGAAGATCGGTCTCCGATCGAAACGTCACCAATAAACAGTTTTTTATAAGCGTATATATATATATATATATATATATATATATATATATATATATATATATATATATATATATATATATATATATATATATAAAGAGTGCAAAAAATATATCAGCACGTAGGAAAAATGGTTCTTGGGAAGGACTGACGTTTCGGCCGCGGGACCGGCCTTCGTCCGACGAAGGCCGGTCCCGCGGCCGAAACGTCAGTCCTTCCCAAGAACCATTTTTCCTACGTGCTGGATATATTTTTTGAACTGTTACTTCCGGGTCCTATGTTAGCCCTTCATTGTTTTTATATATATATATATATATATATATATATATATATATATATATATATATATATATATATATATATATATATATATATATATATATATATATATATATATATATATATATATATGGGTCATTCCATATCAAGTGTCCCAGGTCCGATCCTGCTGAAAAAAATTGTCCTGGTATATGTGAGTGTGATAAGTAGTTATGATGCGTTATTTTTCGCAAAAAAAAAATTTGTGTTGCCTAGAGGGCGCTTCGAACTTTGGGCACCCAAGTGAAACTGTGTCGCATTAAATCATTTGTATAAAATTACTGTTCTGAGGAATTTCTACGAAACAATTTTTTCGATAATCTTAAGGCACTGACCTTTCATGAATATGATAGAATATTCATTTTTGTCTTCACCCTCTTTATTTTTGGCCTTAGCGAAAAATTGCAATATGCTGCATGTTTAGCGTGTTTCATAAAAAGCACAGATTTTTTTCGCAAGTAATATATTTACATTATGTGTTTCATGGGTTCTTATAATAAATGATGAAAATACTTCGGGAGTGTATGAAGCAAAAACATTGCCACAATATTGTGACAAATTGGAAAAAATGGCATTTTGACTCATATTGAGGCTTCATTTTCTCAATGTAGCGGTCCAAGTAAAAATATGAATTATATATTGTTGCATAGTATGATTTGTTGGCAAGACATACAGAAAGTTTCAAAAAAGTAGTTTTTGTTTTTTTAAGGGAGAAAAAATATTTCCAGCTGAACAACTGCAAGGTAGTAGAAAGTTTGCCTTTGCCTCGCCTTCACTGCATAGCAGGTCAGCGCAGGATTCTAGCGGGGGGCTTTTCGGCGGCGAATAATGCAAGTCATACAACAGCTTGTCACTTGTTTTGGTAATACTGCTGCACAGAACGTCAAAAAGAGCAATAGTGCTAATTTTATGGAACGGTATCTTCCTCCTTGGACCATCATAGGGCAGGTTATATACTAGACCGCTTCATAGTCCCAAGGGGCAGAATTAAAATGTAGTCGATGGCCTGCAATACAGTATTGGGGCGTTGTGTTCGGCTTCTGATAATTAATGCACTTGGTATTAATAATATTTAACGACATAATTAAGGCATTGTTTCCTTAAGATGTTTTGCATCTTTGTCAGTTAGTTCTCATTAATACTGTATATATATATATATATATATATATATATATATATATATATATATATATATATATATATATATATATATATATATATATATATATATTGTAATGATGAAAAGCGTAGCTCGGGCATGGGCGCATACTCGGCTAGAGGAAGAAGAGAACGAGGGCAGAATAAGAACAGCCGGCCCGCAGCGAGGGCGTTGTCTCTTGTCTCTCCTTGACAATGGCGCAGTCGACGAAGACGAAGTGCTACGTCTACGACTCTTCGTTCATGGCACCGTGAACCAGCAGTAAGTGCTACTTGAGGACGGCGTCCAGGCCTCCTCGGCACCTGCTCACCTGCCGCCACTGCCACCACCGTTCGGGGACGGCGTCAGGCCTCCTCGACGGCTCCACACCACTGCAGTGACGCGGTGTTCACGACAAGGGACGCCGTCCACGCGTCCTGGACCATGGATCCAGCCACTGTGACTACCGGGACCGCCGCGCACTCCGCGAACCCCGCCCAGGGTTCGTCGGGCGCCTCGGCCGGCAACGGTGCGGAACACGTGCGTATACTCACGGAACTGTCTCGTCTACTCCACCGCGTGTCGTCGCTGAACTCCGGGTTCTCGCCTGCCGCTTCACCATCGTCGGCTGTTTGGGCAGTCCCGCTGTTCCGCGGCTTCCAAGACGACGTTTTCCTGTGGGTCGAGACCATTAATTCTCTCGGCAGCCTCCTTGCCTGGCCGGAATGTCGCAAGTGGTTAATTGCCATCGACCACCTTCGCGATGCCGCCAAGGCATGGCATGCCTACGAGGGCGTCAGGCAGGGGTCCTGGTCTGAATGGTGTGCGAAGTTAACCAGTTTATTTCGTCCCCTTTCGCATGCCTGTGACCCCCCTGACCACCGACCGAGCCTCTACCTCGCACCTCGACGGTGCAGCCCGGGCGTCCAGCAACCTGCCCTCCCTCGGAGTTCGAGCTCGCGAGGTGCAGCGCCCCATTGGTGCAGCTGTGCCCGGTAGCTACTCCACGGACAGCTTCCCAGAGGGCCCTGCGGCAGTCAGGGGCCCTGCGGCATACTCGGCTAGAGGAAGAAGAGAACGAGGGCAGAATAAGAACAGCCGGCCCGCAGCGAGGGCATTGTCTCTTGTCTCTCCTTGACAATATATATATATATATATATATATATATATATATAGAAGGCTTATATGCTGAAGAATTGCTTCGGTTGCTGCAAGGTTGCAAGTTTAAAAATAGGTGCGCTTTCACATAACAACTGTTTATTTTGGCGACGTTTTGACGGGAGCCCCGTCTTTTTCAAGGCATAACAATATTTACAACGTGTCTCCAATTTATGCCGTGTTTGGACAGGAGGGAAGAAGACGGAAAAGGAAAGAGGAACGTGAAAAAAAGGAAAAAAATAGCAAAAAAAAAAGAAAAACAAATCAGGATGAAATAAGAAGGACCGGCATGTCAAGAGGGTAAGAAAGAACCATTTTGCCTATTGCGAACATTGTGGTACTTTAAGAAGCCATGCTATTATTCACAACAGTACAAACTCCACACCCCCACCTCCCCGTAAGTGGACAGTGTGATGACCCCACGCATCTAGTATTACTGCTTCCGGTGTAATCCACGGGCGGCTTTTCTTACCGCCGTATTCATGAACCGACCTTAACCCATTAGGGCCCACTGTACTTTAAAAAAGTACACTTCCTTCTTCGGGCATAGAAAATACAAAACAGACTATTCTAATCTTGTTCATTAGAATTTCTGATGTCAAATGTTGCAGCAAAATAATCATAATTTGGAATATTGACTCGGTTATGTTTTTGTCTGTTTTATGAGTCGTCAAACTTTAGGAAAATGAGAGCCTGTTAAACGTACGTGGTCAGTACTACTTTTTCTAAATTAACTTGAAGTTTTACATTTTATATGTTGAAAAAAACTGACTGCTGCTTCAAGAAGAGCGATTCAATCCCTGCAAAGCACGAGAAGCCTATGGAGTGCATAGTTTTGCTGTGAGGAGTAATCAAATGTTGCTGTACTTTCTTTAGTACACTGGGGCTTCGTGGGAGCATACGTGTAACTCTTGTTGTGCATTGCATCATTGATTCAACAGGCTTTTTTTTTTTATGAATGCCGTTTTTTCGGTTACCTCAGACTCATGAAGCTGCGAAAGATGTCGCTGTGAATATACGAGAGCCTCTTGATGTTTTAATTGGCGATTCTGACCCTAACATGGGAACTTAGGAGGAGGAGGGGAATGACGACGGTACGAATGGATGCTCTCTGCTAACGATAAAATACACGGAACGAAAGGAACGTGAGTAAGATAACTTCTGTTTTGACTCGGGAAGCAGCTTTGTTTCGAAAATGGCAAAGACAACAGCATAATGGCAACGCTGACGATAGACTACACAGTTGAGTCACTATGCTCTGCATCGGGGTGGCCACTGACTAAAAAAAAAAATGTAGTGCCACTCTCCTCCTCCTTCATCCGCAGTAACAATGCCATGAGGAGGTTTGAGCTCTACGATCAAGCTGCGAATGACTAGAGAATTTTCATCCCTGAGAAAAAGTGGCACCAGCCCCCTATTTACCCAGATGATTGAAATAGCCGCAGGCAAAGCATAAAGGGTCTGCTACCACATTGTAGGTTTTAGCAGACCCTCTACTCGTTGACTGCTGTCCTTTAGTCACATAATAGCAAAACACTGACGGTGCCTTGTTGTACCCAAGAGAAGTATCAAAGCTCTCCAGATTTCACTGTGCTTGCTATGACTCTCTATCCATACGGACATTTTCACAAGAAGCTGGTAAAACAGTTGAATTCTGCCAAAATACATCGAAATGGTGTGGCGAAAAGCGTGACGTTACGCTTTCCCTAAAGCACTGGTCCTTGATTAAGTTGCATGGGCCAAGATAACTTTGTTATTCGTTTCGCAAGGGCCCAGCGTACTCGTCATTCTTGCATCAAGTCACCTTGCCCGTTGCTATCTCGAAGGCCCAGCGTACTTTTCAAAGTACAGTATCCTAACTCCTGAAGAAACACACGTAACTCTATGAAAACTTGCACGCGCGGTTATCTTTTGTGGTTGATAAAATAAGCAAAATGTCAATAAAATCGGATCAGTAGTTCTTTCGTGGTCCTTAATGGGTTAACTTATCGCGATAAGGCTACTTACGAAAAGAAGAGAAAAGTATAGGTATAAGAAAACCATAAGGTGAGTTTCAAAAAACCTGCCTTATCTTGTCATAAGTGTGCCTTATCAAAGGCGTCCTTACCTCGCCAAGTATATGCCCTGGGACCGAGACTAGGTAAATTTTTTCTACCATATGGTTACCTCGAGCAGCAATAAATTAGCTTTATTGCAAGAAACCAATTATGCACAGAAGCAGCCATACGTACACAGCAGAAATGTTTGTTGAAGCACTGGGAGTTCTCGGTAAAATACATGTGTTTCGTCTGGCCACATTTGTTCAACCCCCGTCGACGCAGTGGGGTCGTGAGGTCGCTGTTGCTATTTCGACGTCTTGTGTGTTTTTGCTGAGTTCGTTGATGGTGTTTTTGCGCTGGCTTCAGCGTTTGTCGTTTTCTATCGCTTTTTTAAATTTCACTTGATTGTTTGAGCAGTTGTACAGTATTTGCTTTTCCGAAGTTGCATTTATTATGGAACGGCGCACTATAGTGAACTTTACCGACGAAGAGTGCGGCGTCGTGACGGAGTTTGTCAACAAGTATATGAAGACGGACGCCGTGTCCCTTCAGAGAAAACATAAAACATGAACGCAGCTCGCGATAGAATTCAACAGCCGACACAATGTGAATCCGCGTACGGCCGAACAAACAACTAGAAAAGTGTTAGCACCACTTTCTGAATTTTTACCAGTACGGGAAAGTGTTTTTTGCAATCAAGGCAGATATCCGCTGGACTGTATACTCGTGACACGGTCGGCTGCGAAGCTTTGACAAGGTCGCCGCTCCCAAGTTGAAACGTGCCCACTCCATAAAAGCGCAATGCGATGAGCAGCTGCACGAGAGGCGGCACAGGGAACACACGACCGCTGATATTTTTCTGCAGAAGCAGCACAGCGAGCAGCTTCTTCACGGCACTTTTTGTGAGACGGGCGCGACACAAAAAATTCCGGCTTCTTGTAGGTATCCACAGGGTTCCGTCGATCCTTGAGGACTCGCCGCGGCGGTGGCGTGTATGCGTACTCTGTGTTGTTCAGTACTCCTTCATAGCGGTCCACATAATCAACGAACTGCGCAAAGTTGTCGTCCCCCGCCATGTTGTTTGCCTACAAGGAAGCCTTAAGGTAGGTTATAGGCTACCTTAACCGAGCCTTACTTAAGTGCGAGGAAAGTTCCGCGATAAGTACAAGGTAGGTTCTTGAAACGCGTGAAGGGCGGACTTATGGCTAAGGTTGACTTAAGTCACAAGTATAAGGTTAAGTTAGGTTTGTGAATACGGGGGGTTAATGTCCATGCTTGAAGATCACGGTGTAAACTGGTAGAAAGAGGAATTGGTGGGGTGGGGAATGAGGGCTTCCAGTGCATGCTTTTACGTGTCGGCGGGGTTGCAAGATCCGAAGGAGCCGGTAATGTGGCCCCGCCATCAATATTCATTATATGCATTGCCTCTTTTAGAGAAGCAATAGAGAAGGGGAGTAAAGGAAAAAAACTTTCCCATCTCCCGCTAAAGGGAACCATGTATGGATGCGAAGCAGCGGGGAGATGGTTAGCTTGAGCGGGAGAAACGTTGCCGCCCTCGTTTCGCGGCAGCGGCCCGGGCGCTCATCGCGGCGCTGCACAGGAGAGAGAATGAAGCGCGCTCGGTCATTTTCATGCCGCGGAACTACGGAGGCGCTCCCAGCGGAGTATTCAGCTATCGCACCACCTCTCGTGCGCGCCGCTCCGTAGAGGATTCCTAGAGAAGAGAACTGGGGGGGGAACAGTAGGAGAGCGGAGGGGACGCGCATGCGCTGTGGAGGTGTGGGAGCCGCTCCGTAGAGTAGAGGACTCCTTACGCGAGAGAAAGGGGGTGAGCGTAGGAGAGGGGGGAGAGGACGGCATGCGCTGTGGCGATGTGGGACGCGGGAACCGCACCGTAGAGTATAGAATTCCTAGAGTATAGAAAGAGGGTGAGCGTAAGAGAGGTGAGAGAGAGGGAGAGGGGACGTGCATGCGCTGTCGTGGTGTGGGACGCGGGACGGGGGATCGTAAATGGCATTTATACCAAATTTGGAACGGCATAACATGGCTGTATGACGAACATAAATGGCTGGTCATATCATGAAAGTCATGACTAACTTGTCATGAAAGGTATGATTTACATGCCACGCTCAAGGCGCGCTCGCCGCCATTTCGTTACCTTGATATACACCAAATTTGAGATTGAGTGACGTGACTGTTTGACGAACATAAATGATAGGTCGTAACATGCAAAAACATTGGGGGACCCTTAATCTTCGCCTTTAAGAGTTGAACGCGATAGCGATATCCTGTCCCGACTGCCTACTTCAACCACTTAGTGCATACCTGCTATGCACCCACTACGTCGAGTTAAGGGAATGCGCGCAGTAAGGTGTGTGCCGTTTGTAATGGGTGGTCGGCTTTAAACTACGAAATCTTTATGATAGTCACATATTCTGATGCCCGATGGCAATGTACACTTGTACCACGTAGTGTTCCTGGGATATAACACGTTATATTGTGACGCCTATATAAAGGACGCTTGTGTTTGCGAAGCATGAAAGTTATTTTCACTGAATTTCCAAGCAGTGGAAGTTATTTTCACTGTATTTCCAAGCAGAGGCGTGGCTGTGTGGTAGAACACCTGCTAGCCACGCAGACGGCCAGGGTTCGATCCTCACTCGGACCCAGAAATTTTTATTATTTATTTTATTTGCATCTTTCTCGATTTTTTGGTCACGGACAGGATGATGATTTTTCGCTCACAACCAACGACGCCGACACCGACGCCGACGCCGGAATTTCTGCGAAAGGAGCTCTTTAACGCTATCGCGTTAATAATGACGTGCATATCATGAACAACATGATTTAGCTACACGCCACGCTCACTGCGCGCTCACGGCCGTTGCGTTCTCTTGATATACACCAATTTTGGTATTGTGTGACGTGACTATGTGACGAACATAAATGACCAGTGGTAATATGCAAATCATGACATGTCATGTGCGACATGACTTACATGCCACGCTCATGGCGCGCTCGCGGCAGTTTCGTTCGTTTGATATACACCAAACTTGGTATTGAGTGACGCGACTGTATGACGAACATAAATGACAAGTGGTAATATGGAAATCATGACATGTCATGAGCGACATGACTTGCATTTCACTCTCATGGCGCGCTCGCGGCCGTTTCGTTAGCTTGATATACACCAAATTTGGTATTGAGTGACATGACTGTATAACGAACATAAGTGGCAGGTGGTAACATGAACATCTTGGCATGCATGTCATCTACAACGCCATTTACATGCCACGCTCATGGTGCGCTTGCGTCCAGTTCGCTAGCTTGATGTACACCAAATAGGCGTGAAGTGACTGTAACCGAACATAAATGGCAGGTCCTAACATGTAAAACATGACATGCAAATTATGTAAAGGATGACTTGCTCTTCCTGGCTGCTTCGCATTACATTGATTCCCTCAGTGCGTGGGATCTGCCGGCTTTTCTAATACCTTATTTATGTTCAGTGGGTCGCTTGTGAAAGTTAATACAAGATTTTTCATGTGCTGCTCTTCGGCATCTTTTTTGCTAGTGTAGTTGAGTCTGGCGGTCTAGATTATCCGCTTTTTTGATCGCGTAATCAGTGATAACTGGCGGCTATTGTCGATGGAGGAGTACTTCGCGTATGCCTGTGCTGTTTTTGCGGAAAGCCTAACTGCGGGAGCATATTCTCTCTCTCTCTCTATATATATATATATATATATATATATATATATATATATATATATATATATATATATATAACGTATGAACAAGTCGATGGTAGGAGAAGCCGACGAAGAAGTGCGCGTGCATTAGAATGAATGGATGGCATATGAAACACGACGTATCTCTGTTCTTTAACGTCACACAAGTCGACAGGATCGACCTCATCAACCTGCCATGGCTAGGCCAAAGCTTCCGCTCAACATACCGAAGTACAAGGGAACACCAGAAGACGTCCCCGTCGACAAGTGGCTACTCCTTTTCGACACGAAGGCGACCGAGGCATCATGGACACACCGCGATCGGGTCAGTCACTTCAGCGAATACATCGAAGGGGAAGCGTTCAAGTGGTACCTGACAGAGATTTTCGGCAACGACGAGACATGGGATGACATAAAGCGCGACATGCGAAATCGCTTTGCTACGACTGACGGACATGCTTTTCGTCTCTTCATCCACTACCGGCTGAAAGGAGGGCAGGTCATCAACGAGAAAAAACGACTGGGCTCCTTGGCCGACCTTAAATTGTGCCACATCATTTCTGGACTGAATGACGGTGTTCCTCCTGATGTGGAACTGGCGCTCGCCGGACTGTCTTTCAACTCGTCATCAGAGTGGCTCGCCGCTGCCCAACGGGTCGAGACATCTTTAAGACGCGTGAGAGGAATTTCCGTTACTCGTACTCCTAGTACTACATCAAGAGCTCCACGTCTCTTCGGCTGACCGCAGCAGCAAACATTGACTTCTCGACCGCGTGTTCCCCAAAATGAATGTAGATATTGCTCAGGTGCTGGTTTCCCACGACAGTTTCATTGGCACAACGAATGTCCGCCCCCGCGGCAACGTGTGCGCTATTGAGAGCAGACCGGGAAACGAGGAGAGCGACCCAGAGTTTCATTAATACAGTTCGATGCTTTCATCAACGGAAGGCCAGTAACCGCAATTCTTGATACAGGAGCAACAATTACTTGCATCAGTGAAGATGCGTACAAACAGCTCAAGCTTCAGTTGATGAGAGACTCCAGCATCATGGTGCAGCAAGTTACTTCAAGCATTCGAACTGTGAGTCGCGTAAACATTGAATTGAAAATTGGGAAGGTCACACGTTCTGCGAGGCATAAGAACACAATTAATTCTTGGCTTAGACAGCGCTTCGTACTTCGATCTTTCTGTAAATTGGGAAAGCCAGTCAGTAACACAGCACGTGAATATTTGAACCTGTCGAATGACAATGAAAAACAAAAACCACTAAAGCACCGCTGATGAGAACCCTGAATTCAGAAAACGTCCCAGAACATGAATCAGCAGTGCTCGGCTCTCTTTTAAATAAGTATGACGAGATCTTCTCATCTCTTCAATCACAGACAGATATTGGATGCATCGCTACTGATCAACATAGGATTGCACTTACCAATGTCCCTATTCATCGAGCACCATACAGATGTTCACAGGCCGACAAAGTGGAAATTACCAAACAAGTTGACGCCCTCATTAAGCAAGGTGTTGTGAGGCCTTCGTTGTTGCCCTATGCCGCACCGGTCATCTTAGCGGAAAAGAAAGGCGAAGGACGTACTCGTCTATGTATTGACTACCGCAAGCTCAACGCCATAACGGTACCCGGCTGTCAACCAATTCCACGTATAGATGACATTCTCGACCGCTTGGGAAAGGCGAACTTTTTCACTACGCTAGATGTAACGTCGAGATACTGGCATGTCCGAATGCATCCCGACGAAGTTCAAAAAACTGCGTTTGTCACAACTAATGGCCATTATGAGTGGTTGGTAATGCCGTTCGGGTTAAAGAACGCTCCGGCTACATTTGAAAGAGCCATGCAATCAAAAATAGCCAAACATCACCTCACTAATGTTAGCAATTACTTTGACGACGTGGTCGTTTACTCAGAGACATTTGACGATCATATACGACACGTTGAGGCACTATTGAAAGCTCTTAAAGACGAGAACATAAAATGGAAACGGAAAAACTGCCAATTTGCAAGATCCAGCATTGAATACTTGGGCCACAAAATTTCACAAGGAATAGTGACACCTAAGCAAAGTAACGTGGCTACAATACTCAAATTTCCGACACCTAAACGAGAGAAAGACCTCCAGCGTTTCCTGGGCACTGTAAACTTACCGTCAGTACATCCCTCATTTCATCGACATCGTTCTCCCACTAACGAAGCTACTCCACAAAGGAAGCAAGTGGCACGTGGACAGATCAATGCGAGCAAGCTTTTCGGGAACTGAAGGTGCGCATAACTGAAGAACCGGTGCTTCGCATATAGGACACTTCGAGACCATGTACTGTGTACTGTGATGCATCTGGCGAAGGCATTGGTGCAGTGCTTAAGCAACCTGACGACAAAGGCAAGGAATATCCCGTTGCCTATTACTCCCGCAAACTACTTAAGCACGAGGTCAATTATGCTATTACAGAAAGAGAATGCCTCGCCATTATACATGCTATTGATAAATGGCATTGTTTTCTTCATGGAAAGCCATTCACTGTTGTAACGGATCACTCTGCACTTCAGTGGCTGAAGAATATTAGGAATCCTCAAGGTCGTCTCTTCCGGTGGTCGTTGAAACTATTGATGTATGAAGTAAACATGAAACATCAAAAGAGCATAAGCAATGTCGAAGCAGATGCGCTCTCCAGAGCCCCAATAGTTCAACTTCTGTACCACGATGAACTTCAACGATGCAGCAATGAGCGCCCAAAAGGAACGTATTCATTGAAAAATTGACGGCAGATCCACGAGGTGAATGATGATGAGATTGGGCGAAGCTCCTGGAAGTAATTATCGGTTAAACCGTGAAATTTCTTTCGTTAATTCGCCCGATAAAAATGACGTGAAACGATTGATTAAATGTTTTATCAAACTTTTATTGCTGGTTTCCGTTGTCCTTTCATTATGACCGCTTTGTGGTCGGTGAAATGTAAGCTAAGTGGTTCTTGCACTGGTTGCAGCGGCATCCTTATCCATACGAGCACACACCGACGGCAACGAGCATCGTCAACTACAAACCTGTATCGCGATATGGTTTTGATTATAAAACCATTGCTTTAGAAAACACCTGGCGTCTTTCGTTAAGCAGCTGGCGTCTTTTCGTTTTGCTTTAGAAACATCTGGCGTCTTTTCGTTTTGCTTTTAGAAAACATCTGGCGTCTTTCGTTGGTTTATTTCATCAATCAACGGCGTTTTGAACAAAATTTTTATTGCTTAATCACGCACAGGAGAAATGCCAATGGCTGCTAATGGGGAATGAGAGACAGAAGAATTCGGCTTTTAGTTAACGCGCACGCTGGGAATTTTTTATTGTTCAACAACGCACAGGAGAAATCTCCCACCGGCACCACCTTGGAGGTCAAAGCGTAAGACTGGTTACGCACTACGACTACGACTACGACGAGGGACGAACGGGTGCCGCATTAAGGAGCTTCGCCCCTAAGACAACGTAGTCATCGTCAAAAGAAAAGGACTAAGGAAGATCTATGTGCCCCATGAACTACGCCCAACCATGCTTAAGAACACACATCAAAATTTTCGGCATGTTGGAGTGAAGAAGACACTATCACTCTTGTCGCCGCAATATTATTGGCCGGATATGGTAACCGATGTTGTCACCTCATTCGGCATTGTGATACATGCCAGAGATGCAAGAAAACGAAAACAAAGAAGTATGGGACACTTGAATCCCTGCCTCCTGCTGAAGAGCCTTTTGACCTTTTTACGATGGACACCACTGGAGGATTTTGTGGATATGGCTCATCAAAAAAGTTTATCCACCTGGTTATTGACCATGCTACTCGCTACGTATGGGCATTCGCCCATAAAAGATGGGGAACAGCGACGCCTACATCTCATGCTTAAAAAACCATTTTTGCTGCCGGAAAATCCACGGAAGTTCCTTTCAGATCGTGGACCAGGATTCACTGCAGGAAAATTTAAACAGTTTCTAAAACATAACCGAACACACCAACTCTTCACCTCATCTCATCATCTGCAATGCAACGGTATGAACGAGCGGACAGACCAGACCATCGGAACCAGACTTAAGTGCAAGATCAATGACGAGCCACAGAAATGTTGGACTAAGCTGCCGTCGGAGGTAATAGACGAATACAACAGAACGCCTGACGAAGTTACCGCCTACGCACTGTCCTTCCTGATGTATGGAATTCCATCTTATCCAACTGTACTGAAACAGCGAGAACAAACGGTGGAAGAAGCGCGGAAAGCTGCTGTTAATAATTCTATCGCCTACCACAATGAAAACAAAGTAATCTATGATAAGAAATTTCTTCCGATTGAGTTCCAAGTGGGTGACTTCGTCCTTTACGAGACACCATGGCATCCCAACAACGGCAAACTGAGTTCCGTCATGGAAGGTCCCTACAGGATTTGACGCAAGGTCTCACCAGTGAACTATGAGATCAACCGCTCCGTGTTGCCCTTAGGTAGAAACTCGGACATTGTTCATGTTAGCAAACTGCGACGTTATTTTGTCCCTTCTGAACTGAGGCTTTCTCGAGGGGAGGGGGAAGAGTGTAACGTATGAACAAGGCGATGGTAGGAGAAGCCAACGGAAGAAGTGCGCGTGCATTAGAATAAATGGATGGCATCTGAACCACGACGTATCTCTGTTTTTTAACGTCACACACACAAACACACACACACACACACATATATATATATATATATATATATATATATATATATATATATATATATATATATATATATGTGTGTGTGTGTGTGTGTGTGTGTGTGTGTGTGTGTGTGTGTGTGTGTGTGCGAGGAAGAAGTTCTATGGTTCTGGTGGGAAATGAAGTCAAAAAAAAGAGGACGACAAACGTGCGAAACGCAAATTTTGCTAACGTTTTGGTTATCCACCTGGTTATTGCGAAGTTTCTGCGAACGCTCCAGTCATGTGTCTCTTCTGGGCCATATGTTCGAATGGCTGCCACCTGGGCGAGTACTGGCAGCCGATGGACTGCACGTGAGCTTTGAGGGTGCCGCATTGATGGCAAGTCACATCAGGCAGCTTTGTTTTGACTCCCCAGGTGAAGCAAGTTCAACTAGCTGGGGCGACTCCGTGTGTTCGCCCGAGTGCTTTCGAGGGAAAACTACGCAAATCAGCCACCAGATCCCGTCAAAAAACGTGAATACTCGCGAGGTGCAACGCGCTTCTGCCAAGCAGCAAGCATCTGGTCGACCTTGCGCGTCCCGCAACAAGAAAGACCACTCCTCCGCTGCCCAAGGTGACTACGGCGCCAAGGAACACAACCGGGTCTGCCCTACAAGACCCTGGAAAGGCTGCCATTTCCCCTACGGGGTTCAGGTACCCACTTCGGAAGAAATACTCGGACGTTTTAAAGAGAAAACCTAATAATTGACTTCAGCGGTCGCTGTCAAACGATGCGAGTTCAAAGTGTTCTAAAGAGTTTCAAATAATTAGGAAGTCTGTCGAGAAACGTGTACGTTATGAGCTACATGTGTGTACTCTTGAAGCATATTTAGCGGCGTCCATTCCGCCTAGGGGTTTAAGTCTCTGTCTGCAGCCTGCCACATCAGAATTATCCAAGTGCAACGCAAAGAAGTGGCTTGAAACACTAACGAATGCCTCACTTCAGCTAGTAGGCATCGTGTTAAACCACTATCAGTCTTCGCTGAAATCCTTGATAAACAGGGAGCGCCAACTGCTCGATCAGTACGCCCTTACTCCTGAAGAATCGTTGTCGCTTAGTGCATACGAGCAAAAGAAACGCCGCGAACTTAACGCACATAAATGCAAGAAGTTGCTCAGAGACGGTGTAACACGTCGAAATTCAACGCCTCCACCTTCGATCCGGGAAACGATGCGTACCCCTGCACCTGATAACATTATTAATATTTCCAGCGCCACTTTATCCAAAGAAGAACTCAGCCTTTTATCTCGCGGGTTAAGCTTCTGCCCTGCAAGCGGCAGCTACAATGGATTTCAGTTGTACAAAGATTTAGATAACTTCGCACGAAATATGAGACTGCATGAATACTTCTTCGATCAGCCGGCTCCGGCCGACGATCCAACAGCTTTACCTTCGGCTAAACGCTGGACACCTGCGCCTCAACGAGATAAATACCTTGACATATTTATTAAAGCGGTCACGCGAGATATCATTCAGGCTTATAACGAGAGACGTTCTTTTCGAGGAAACCAATCGTACCTAGAACTGAAAGCTGTAGCGAATCTAAGTGAGCGCGCCGATATCACAATCAAACCTGCGGACAAAGGTGGTGCCGTTGTGGTTATGGACACGATCAAATATATCGCTGAAGCTAGCCGCCAATTAGATGATAGGTCGTTTTACAAACAACTCGATGCCGATCCGACTGAGGCTTATAAAGCGATGTTAGTTAGCACAATAAAAAACACTGATAAATGATAAAAAAAAATTGGCCGCGTATCTGCGTGCTTCGCTGCAAATGTCGTCGAAAGACGATAGTCTTGTGCCGACTGCACTGCATGAGCGGCATGAGTACCACAATTTAATAGCTGGGCTAGCCGCTGGGCTCGTTTTTCGGACGTTTTCCGGGCACGCTTAGACGGACGCCGGCGTTTATCCGCTGAAATTTGGTCGTCGGTCTTTTCTCTGCGTTCTCTGATCATGTCTTGTAGAGTGGGTCGTATTTCATCAAGCGGCCATATATGTTTTGCCTTGCCTGAGACAGCGCTCTTCTACGATGAATCAGCCGCATCTGGCTGGCATTGATAAAACAGAAGAGGACGCCATCTGCAGTGCTACCGGGGAACATCGGCTTGTGTTGAACTATGCTGCCGCCAGGTGGCAGCACCACAGCGTCGTTAAATCAGTGGGCGGAGACTTGTTTTGTACACAGCGGCGCATTCTCAGCGGCACATTCTGAGCGCCGCGTAATTAACACTAGGATCATTGTAATTACGTATCTATAGATTTTGTTTTAAAGGAACACTGTGAATAGTACTTAAGGTATTGATGTTGTGCCTCAGGAATGCGTAATATTTGATTTTTAATTGCCTACGCTCACCCGTATGAACACATGCTTCTCGTTCAAGATTGGAGGTCGTAAGGCAGGGGGTTAAACTTTGGCCAGCTAGCTGAATCGTGCGACGTGCCGACAAACAGAGAAACAGACAGACAGACC